>PVIR01008871.1:36181-55313 GCA_004026965.1 Petromus typicus | reverse complement strand
AAAAAAAAAATAATAATAATGCATCCTAATTAAATCATCGTTCTAAAAATAAGCATTTGAATGACACGTTCGTTCATAGGGCTGCTTGCCTGAAAGTCTGCCCTCCACTATTGGGAATCATTTCTGGAAAATGCTTTGACATTTTGATTTTTTAAAACAGGACACCAACTAAGTTAGACCAGGATGCTGTAAGCTGTTGTGTTTAATGAGAAACCATGACTAAGACTGAAGAACCCTGTTGAGTAGACATTAGGTAATGAGTATAATTTTCTGATTTTCTTTTTTTTTTTTTTTTGCACTGAGGATGGATTCTGAGGCAGAGGAGAGGCAACAGCAAACCACCAGTGGTGTTGAGTCTCTGCCTGTGATGTTTTTGTCCTCCCCTCTGTGGCCCCCTCATAGGGCTTCTGCAGCAGTGGGTGAGTACTGGACATGGTAGGGAGACCCTGAGAGACACGTAGAAGCCACGCCTTTCTTCTGTGCTGTGCACTGTTTGGCTGTGGGAGCAGTTTAGCACTAGCTGTCCAGGAGTTTTGGTACCCTGGCCCATCACCATCTCAGCTCACCTGCTTCTCCAGGGTTCTGTGCTTGGATTTCAAATGTATAAACGTCCTTTCTTGTCTTTCAAAAACCATTTCTCAGCTGTCACTTTACTAGCTAGTCTAAAGTGATGGGAAATCAGACACCAAAAAAACTAATAAATTCATGATTATGGAAAAACACTTATTATAGTAGGTTCTGTATTAATTTCTTAAATCACATGTAAATTTATAATTATCTCAAAATAGAAAGTTTTATTTAAAACTATGGGTTCTTCCCAGTACCAAAAACAAACAAAAAACAAAATAAAAATCTATTAAAAACTATGTATTTTATTTCACCAAAAGATGAAATTATCCATACAACATATTAGTAAACACGCACGCTCACAAGAGTAGTCCAATCACCACAGTGAATATGTATACATATATCTACCAAATACAAAGAGATAGTTTTATGTTGGATAATGGACTGAATTTAAATTAGGTGTCATGCCAGAAGAAAAGTGAAAGTAGCAGGAAAAAATGGAAACAAAGTTTTGTACATAGTGGAGGGGGCTTGAGGAGTGAAGGGGATAAAATAATATTTATCAAAAAATAAATAAAGGAGGGCTGGGGATATAGCTCAGTGGTTCCGGCGCCTGTCTTGCAAGTGCAAGGACCCGGGTTCGATCCCCAGTAACCATATAACAACACTGGGAGTGGAGACTCACGCCCAGCAGCAACCAGTACCACATACCACAGTGCCGGGCGTGGTGACTCATGCCTGTAATCCCAGCACTCCGGAGGCAGAGGCAGGAGGATTGCTGATATGAGTTTGAGGCTGAGCTCAGGGCCAGCCTGAACCACAAAGCGAGACCCTGTCTCAAAAAAAATAATAATAATAAAATAAATAAATAAATAAATAAAGGGGCCAGGGGATTTAGCTCAGTGGTTCTGGTGCCTGCCTTCCAAGTGCAAAAGGCCAGGGTTCAATTCCTGGTAACCACATACAACAATGCTGGGTGTGGAGACTCACGCCCACCAGCAATCTGTACCACATACCACCGCGCCAGGTGTGGTGGTTTACACCTGTCATCCCAGCACTTGGGAGGCAGAGGCAGGAGGATTGTTGTGATGTGAGTTCAAGGCTGAGCTCAGGGCCAGCCTGAACTACAAAAGGAGAGACTCTGTCTCAAAATAAATAAGTAAAAATAAATAAATTAGCTATTTTATAGCATAGCTACCTTCTTTAGACCTTGTGCAAACAGGAAGATAATGACTATATCAGGAAGATAATGACTATATATGAATTTTTCTATGCTGGTGAATGTAAATGTTCAACAAATGAGAAAAAGGATCTGAAGATGTGTAATTCTGTACTTGTACTGATTTTTATACTGACGTGTTAAAAAGTCTCAAAGAGAAAAAAGGGCAAGTTCAAATCCATGTTAAGGATTTGGAGGAAACACATTGAATGTTTATTTTTTCTTGAACAATTTTTCATGAAACACCTTTTTGGTAATGATGTCGCATTCTGGAGTTTGAGCAGAAAATCTTCCATTGAAGATAAACTTTGTTTGCTCTTATAATCATACTGTAAATTTCTCATTGATTCAAAATGATTGGCCATGGAATATTTATTAACACAGTCTGGTCACTTGAGAGTTTTTGTTTGTATGAAATGCATCGATTATCAATTTCAAAGAATTCATAGTGAAATATACTTAATTCAATAAACTCAAATTCAGTATATTATAGGAGCATATGTATTTTTAATTTTGCATTTTCTCTGGGATCTCATCGGGTTCAGAAATATAATAAACATATCTCAGGTATTATTGTGAAGACAAATAATTTAGGTTAAATTGATGATTTGGGAAATTATACTTCATACATCATAGAACCCCAAGGATCTCAGATTCTACCTAGGAGCAGCCATTCTTCTCTGCACACATCGTGAGAACTGTGCAATTACATCTTCTGATGTCTTAACATTTTCCATTGGATGAGAACATCTCCACAACTAGAATTCCAAGGTCCTAGTTTTTGTAGGGCTTCAGTTTTACATAATTTCAGATATAATCAACATTAAATTTTACCTCTTTTATGCTAAATGGATAAAAGTCTATTGCACAGCACATGGATTATCTCATGGAGTGTATTCTATAGCCAAACATTTAACATCATACATAATGACTTGGTCTGCTGGCTGAGAGGCTGATGTAACTCCAGATTTCAAGGAGGGCAACCTGTACAACTTTACTGTATAGTTCTTACTTTTTATTTTTTGCAGTACCAGAGATCGAACTTGGGATCTTGTGTTTGCAAGGTAGGCATGGTGTATAATTTTTATTATGTTCAGAAAAAATTTTCTTTTCCCACTTTGCACTAGAACCTTGGTGGCTAGAACTGTAAATCCTCTTGAAATTCTGTTCATGGACCTTTCCAAATGTCTGCACTGAAAAAATGTGCAGCACCAGCAGACTAGTAATCAGATAGACAAACCCAGAGGCAGAGTAGATTGGAATAGCCGTACATCCCTGTAATTCCAGTAGCTCAGGAGACTGAGGTAAAAAGATCTCAAGTTCAAGGTCAATCTTGGTCACTTAGTGAAACTCTCAAAATATAAAAGGGGTTGGGGATGCAGCTCAGTGCAAAGGCTTTCAGTTCCATCCCTAGTACCATCACCAAAATAAAACAAAAACAAGATTTAGCAGCTACAATAAGCCCGTGGAAAATCCAAAGCTGAGGCACCAGTTAAGAAGTCTCTAATATACATCAGCTTTGGATGAATCATGAGAGACTTAGAGAAATCAGTGACAGCACTTAGCATCAACAACAAAAAGTCTCTTAATTTTGCTAGGTTTTATGCTCCAGTAACTTTTTCATGGTTCACTAAGATTTGTTCCATAAATGAACTTTGAGACATGGCTCACTTGTAGGAAAATCTATTTCACTTCATTCTGAGCACTTGCCAGAATAACTCACCTGTTCATTGAACATCCATGGTAGAAAACACATGAGTAATGAGGAATTTAGCTCCATCCTGGGCAATTTGTATTGCTGTATCAACGTCCACTCTTTTTAAAAAAGCCTATTTAGCGTTTGTTAACATCTTAGAAAATTATTTTCCTCTATGTAACTTAACCCAACAGTGAAAATGCAGTTAATGCTGACTTTAATTTCTTAAAAAACAAACAAACAAACAAACAACAATACGTCCCTTTAGATGTAGACTTTTTTTCAGGTCAATTCTAGTGATCCTTTAAAAACATACATCTACTGAGGCAATGAAACCCAACCTCCCGCCCACACCAGACAGCTGAACAAACCCTTAATTTAATGTAGGCTTAGAGGCTTGGAGTATATTGGGGGAAGGTGAGAGTAGACCTAATTTTCTCCCCGTTTGCAGTACTAGGTATTGAACCAGAGCCTTTGCACTGAGATACAAGTTAGGGTCCTAACTTTTAAGTTAGGGTCTTATTAAATTGCCCACACTGGTCTCAAACTTGCGATCCTCCTGCTTGAGCCTTCGAACATGCTGAGTTTATGGGTGTGCACCACTAGACTCGGGCCCTAAGCTAGCTTTAGTATCTACTATGACATGGGTGTGATTTGTTCCCCAAAGTTTTATGTGCTGGGGGTTTGGTCCTTTGGTGGTGATGATGACAGGAAGACAATGACTGTATCAGAATTTTTCCATGCTGGTGAATGTAAATGTTCAACAAATAAGAAAAAGGATCTGAAGATGTGTAATTCTGTACTTGTACTGACTTTTATACTGACGTATTAAAAAGTCTCAAAGGGGGCCAGGGATTTAGCTCAGTGGCTCCGGCGCCTGTCTTGCAAGTGCAAGGACCTGGGTTCCATCCCGGTTAACCACATACGATACTGGGTGTGGAGACTCACGTCCAGCAGCAATCAGTGCTACATAGCACAGTGCCAGGTGTGGTGGCTCATGTCTGTAATCCCAGCACTCGGGAGGCAGAGGCAGGAGGATTGCTATGATGTGAGTTTGAGGCTGAGCTCAGGGCCAGCCTGAACCACAAAAGTGAGACCCTGTCTAAAAACAAAAAAACAAAACAAAAAAAAAAAACACATCTCAGCCCTTTGGCCATGGGGTTTGCCCTCAGGAGAGGGCAGGGCCTCGGTCCTGCTCTAGCTTCCTATATTTTTGTTATGACCACTTCCTCACTCTTACCCTCCTGCCATTTCCAACCATGAAGCAACAGTGGGTTGTAAGGTCTTATGCCATGTTGTGAGGGCTTTGAGCATGTACCAGTGGGCTCATCACACTTCTTTTCTTTACAAAGTTAGCCTGCCTCTGATAGCTCATCACAGTGATGAAAAATGGACAACCTGACATCCTTATTGGTAGAAACTGTTCGCTCTCAGGTTTGCCATGGGACATGCAGGGTGGTGATCTCTTTCGTCACTTTTGCTGTAATCATCTTCCATTGTGGTGGGACTAAACTATGCTTTTGGCTCACCAAAAGCCAGTGTTTAAGATTTCTGACCCAGCACTTAAAACTTAGCATCAACAGAATATTCTTGTGCATGAGGTAATAATCTCCCAATTTTGTGAGAGATTTTTCAAACAGAGATAACTTGTCATGCACACTGTAGGAAATAGTATAAATCAGATAACCCTGTGCTTCCAACTCTGTATGTTTCTTTGAAACTCTCATGAATAGAAAGCCCTATCTCCTCCCTATGATTAAAGTCCAGGCAGAACATGGCATTCTAAAGCCTGCAAAAATAAAGGAATGAATAAACAGCTGTTTGTGCTAGGCTGTGGAAACATTCATCAACTCTTCCCAGGCAGGGAGGACAAAATTTTACTTTTTCCTTAGTAATGATGTAACAGTTAATTTGCCCACTAATAACTAGCACACTGTTCTTAAATCTTTGGGATGTTCAAGTAAAAAACTGCATATGGGTGCTATATGATAGCTTACTGGTAACTCACTCAGCTATTTTGTTTGTCTGTTTAGTCTGGCCTACAGTAAAACACTGGCTTTCTGTCCTTTTCCTTATTGTTTTTCCACTTGCAGTCTCCTTTGTTACAGACTGCACACCTAGTCCCATCTAAAAGGAGCTGAACCCCTGCAGTTTCCTGAGTGTGAGAGCTGACCCCGAGCTCCCGGACAGCCTGGGTGATGTGCAGGTAGGTGTCTTGTGGCTGACACCACCTCCTGATGGGATGTTGTGCCATGTGAATTTCTGGGTCTTTTCTATAAAACCTTGATGTTTCATATGTTAACAATTCATTTTCTCTCTTTTTTTCCTTTTCCTTTAGTTTTTTGAGACAGGATCTTGCTTTGTAGTTCAGGCTGGCCCTGAACTCACTATGTAGCCCAGGCAAGCCTCGAACTCACAGCAGTCCTCCTGCCTCTGCCTGCCGAGTGCAGAGATTACAAGCGTGAGCCACTGCACCCAGCCCTTTTTCTCTTTTTCTGAGACACGTTCTTGATATGTAGTCCAGGCTGGTTTCTGTCTCATGGTTTTCTTGCCTTGGCCTCCCAAGTGCTTGGATTATAGGCATGTTATACTAAACTCAGCGCCAAAAATTATTTCTTGTTATAGACATAAACAAACATAATTTACTCTAGAAGTTATCAGGCTAGCATTAAGGCTATAAAATTTAGATAAAATTTCGCAGTGTTACATAAAAATAATTTTTTTCTCTTTTCCTAAAAATGTTCAGATGCAGGACAGGGAGATAAGAATGGGTGATAAATGTCATGTAACTACAAAGAATACACCAGGCCACTATTCCATGCTCTCTGGGGTGAGAGTGACACATTTCACATACCTGCGCAAACTCTTTATTAAAGCAACACTCAAAATACAGGATGGATCACATGGTGTTTTCTTTTTTGCTACAGTAGTTATCAACTTATATCAGTCATCCGTTTACATCTTTAATTATTTTTAGAAAGTGAACATTAATAGTTCACAAAATCAGCAGATTGACATTCAGCCCAGATACACTTCATCTTATTTTGCAATTTAACAAGGGACATTCAGAGCTACCGAAACACAGCAGGCCAAAGAGAAGTACACACATCTTTGATCTTAACACACTGTTAGTGGCCTGTGATGTCAAGGGTACACATTGAGACTTTTATTACTGATTAAATAAAAATAATTTATGCAGAATAGTCTTAGAATACTTATTCTATTTTTATATTCTCTTGCTTTGATTTTGCTTGTAATAGTCTTAGTGTACCCCCTTTACAAATTCCATTTCTGAAAACATCTCATAAAGAACATCATCCTTACATAATATCTTCCCGTATAACAGATAAAAACACTGTCCTCTGGAAATATAATAAACAATTATGTTTCATTTGATTATTTTCTCCATAATTGATTTAATCCATATCTGTTAATCACTGAAGACACTATACAAAAATCATTAAGAAAATGAACTTTGTTATCTACTCGAAGGATATTTTAATGAAGAGCTCAGTGTAAAACTGACCAGTATCTTGAATATATGTGTCAATATAACTGGAGTTTGGTAGATAATTAAAGAATATCAGTAAATTAGCTTAACGAGCAAGAATAGAAACAGGAATTACTTTAAAAACTGCACAGAGACTATAGGTTAAGGAAAATAGTTGATTTGTGCTGCAAAAATGAAGTATGTGAAATGTAAGTTAATGCTTCATTTCTTACCAAATGAAAACACTTAAAGGAAATTCCTAGTTAACAGAACCATAGCGACTGCTGTTTAAAGAGTTCTAGCACAGATATAATGTGTACTCAAACAGCATAATGAAAGGGAATGGATTAGCTTTTCTAAAACACTTCTTCCAGTGGGTAGGACTTGTGATTACACAGTCAAGCTGATCTATGTTGTCTACATTATGTGTAGAGTGTTTGTTTAAAAACACACAAATAATCTGTGCGCCTTACATTTTCTTCTATGCTAGAGCTGAGCGGATCCCAGATCAACAGTGACAACCCAAGCAGTAGAATGAAAATGTGGAAGCAGTGTGTTAAAATGATTGACAGAGCCACAGTTGCACTTATCCCCTCTTCTTGTCAAATTGCTGGTTATTTCACATTTGGCCTTCAAGAGGAAATTTAATAGCACGGACTCGTACAATTAAAAATGAAACAAAAAAGACAGAGAAGGGATGTGGATTCCTGAATCCATTGTGTGGGATGTCAGGCTTTTTAGACTTAACTGTGAACAGAGAAATGCTCATAAACATCCAAGGTATTCTGGATGGAACGCTGCAGCGTGATATGCTTAGGATGGCTGAGGACATTCAGGTAATTTTAGAGCAGTTTCTGTATGTCATATATCACATATATTACATTTAGTTTCTAGAGATTTTAGTCAAGTATTAGTATTTATTTTTTATCCAGTATGATGTACAAAAAGATGAGAAGAGCAGATGTGTTCTAAAGATATGAAAATATAATTTATAAAACAAAGCCATTATAAATTACATAGATTTTCCATATAAAATTCTGTTTCATTCCACATTTAGAATAAATACCATCCAAGATTATAGATAATCTAGTGAATTAAATATGCACAAATGTGAATCATTTTAACAATGGCAAGAAAAAAAACTGCTAGCAATATGACCAGGATGACTCAGGAAACAGGAATTATTTGATATTAAGAATGACTACTGAGGACTCAGAATACATGGTGTGGGGTCTAGGTTTAAACTTTTAAAACTGCCCGAGTGAGTCCAATATGCATGAACGTGTGGCCACACACACAGAGTCACAGTCCTATGAATTTTTAAGAAGCTGAACAGTTCACTTTATTTTTGAAAAATTGGCTGAAAATCATGAGGTCATCTACGTTTCACATTCTAGGAGGAGGGGCTCTCCCATTGCATAAAGAAGCTGCAGGATGGATAGGAAGAACTTCTAGGAGAAATTCCTAGGACAAGCCAAGCTCCCTTTATAGACCGGCTATTATTATGTCAAGAGCATTCTGATGCCTTACGGAGGGAAAAAGTTTTAAAAATTTATTATGATCGCTGTCTAAAGAAGAAAAATCAGTCTGGAAACATTCTTTGGTCGCATATTTAAGCTCTTGTTTTATACAAAATCTGCCCGATTTTCGTTTATTACCCCCAATCAATATGTACAGAGAAGGGATGGCTTCTGTAGTTGCCATGTGGAAATCTGCATCTGGATTTGGCTGGGATGAGAACTGGACAGAATGAAGCTCACATAATGTCACAAAACAAGCTTTGTCAGACCCTGTTGTTGCTCTGGGCATACAAATCGAAGGTACGACTTTGTTAACCTCCATGGTAATTGGACATGTTTTACATTCTAAGAGTTGGAGATGGAACTTTTTGCAGCCTAAGTACATAAAACCCAAGTGTAGAGCCCACCCAGAAGTTACAGATTTCTCATGGCTGCTCACTACTGATTTCTGGAGCTGCCCCTCCTATATACTTCTAAGTGGATGGCAACAGTTAATTCCTTTCAAATGGTATCTAGTCAAAGTCCAAAGTCAGATCTGTTCTATAGAGGCCCATCAAAGTCACTTCTAAAATCAATCCCACTGTCCTTAGTGACAGGGCCAGACACACTCTGGGTAAAGTTTGGATCACAAAAGCATTCAGTATCTTGAATCTACTTTTTGGCTTCTAGTTTTGTCTTGTGCAATAAGGGTTATTATAGACTGCAAACTTTCCACAAAGCTATAAGTGTTTGAGCCTGAAAGGCTATTATGGAACCCCACTGGGTACTGCTTGCATATTTCACAGAAGAAACAGATTCAGCCCCAGTTGGGAGTTATGCAAGGAGCTGTGCAAGGTCACTTTCCCAGATGGTGGCAGGAGGGGGAGTGAATATCTGGATTCGTTCCCTTGTTACCAGTGTGGGATTTGTTACCCCTGACATGATAACCCATCAAGCTTACCACACCTGATGTGGCCATGACTCTGAAAACTACTTGAAGTATATTGTCTCCCTTTCTTTTAAATGAAAATAAAACAACATCATTTACTCTCACCAAGATTAAATCTAAATTCAGAGGTGGTCCTAATCATTTTGGGGAAAGAAGAGAACTCCCACAACATGTTTAAAACGCTATGATTTTTCAAAACTGACCATTTTTGAATAAGTAATGCAGCATACGAATGTTTGGGAAACCAACAGATGAAAGCAAAAATCTGTGAAGTCAATGTCGAAAGAGCAAAGATACTGACATCAGCGTGGTTCTCCGGGAAAGAGTTGGGATACGGCACTCATCTCATTTGCCCGTCTTACACACAGGGAAACTGAGGTCTAGACTTGCCCAAAGTCAGGCAGCTCACTGGCACAGGCAGGTAAGTATCAAACTTCTGGATGACTGGTTTTAGTTTTGCCTTCTTTCCATAACATCATGCTGCCTTACATTTTCATGGAACTAAAAAAGATGGACACCTGGCCTGACAGATGAACAACTTGGGTTAATTAGGTTAATGGAAGATTCATCTGCATCTTGTTATCTATAATGTGTACCCGGGTAAACATCCAGCTCTAAAGTGCATGGACTTAAAACCAATCTGAGTTACAATTAGTCCTTGGGAACTGACTGAGTTCCTAGGTCAAGGATGTACTAATTCAATAATTTTGGCATAAAACTTGATGGCACAGTTCTCCATGTCACTGCCTTAGCTTTCTACTCTCTCTCAAAAGCTAACAAGCCAGCTATGTGGCCTCCAGAATGACCTGATCACACAGTTCACAGTCTCCTATTGGCTGCCTTACAGCCAATAGGCTGCGTGGTCCCTGTAAGTGCTTTCAGGAAGCCAATATTCTGCAAGCTACAGGAATTCATTAAATGCTTGTCTTTGGAAGCAATACGTGTTCCAGGTAAAGAAACAGTCTTTGTTTAGAGGGTGATGTCACTTCAATGTAAACGGCAGCTTTCATGAATGGTGTGGGTGCATTTACCCTTTTACAATCACCCTCCACACTTCGGTCGAGCTCACTGAAAGGCTCTCAGCTTTGGACAGGTAAACACATTTTTATTTGACTATTAAAGTGCTATTCCAGGGCAGAGTTTTCTCAGTTTCAAAATAGCAGCTTCACCAGAAATTTAAATTTAAAAAAAAGCAATCTATGAAAACAGGTCTGGGAAATGAAAAAAAAAAAAGAGCATTCTAACTACTTTGGAGCATTACAAATGACTTGGAGGTATCAGTATGTTCTGGGGACTGGTGCCAAAGCCTTTGAGGTAAATGTTCTAGGGAAAAATTAGAATAAAAGTGGCAAAGAGGACTCAACCCGAAAAAGTGAATTAGTGTTAACATAATAACTACTCCATCATAAGGGAACAGCAAAAGTCATTAAAACTAAGAAGAAAGTGCAACAAACCCATATACGTGCATTTGCTCTTGCAGCAGACTGTATTTTTAAAAGGAAAAGCAATGCGGTGTGCATTGGACAGGGCTTTTGAGCTCAGAATATCTTACAGCAGTGTACTCTTTGCCAAAAGGGCACCACCATTAAGGGATTTGGCAGAAAATGGCCTCTACAATGCGTGTCACGGGGACAGACACCTTCTGTCCAGTGTCAGTTCTGCACCCTGATGTTTCCTGTATCCATTTCTCCTGGGGAGATGGCATCACATCCGTTGCACTCAGGTGTCCCCCCTTTAATGCGTCATTGCTCCTGCGGGATGAGAGTCCCCTGGTAAGGCTTAGCGGCAAGTGCGTACTACATCTGTATTACGAGGAGCAGCCCCTGGTTTTCTTGATATGCATAGCTTTTCGGAGTGAATATTAGACATGGCTTTCATAAATAATGCCGGTGTTTTTGTCACATGTCACGGCTGGCGCTGTCGTTTCCAGGTGAGCTGGTGGCAGTCCTTGATCTGGTCCCTCTAGAGGTGATGGCTCCTCGGAGGTGAGTTCCGTGGAAGTGATGTCCGTAGAAGGCTCTGCAGTCTCTGGGGAGTGTCCAGCCGATGGTTCCGTCTCCTCTTCATCTCTGGTGTCAGACTGTTCACCCTCGTGGTCATCTGCGTGGTCTTTTCTGGACTGGGGGTGAACAGACACCTTGATGGCAATTTGCTGCGGCTGTTCATGCAGGGAGGAGGCATCTGAGTCAGCAGTGGGAGAATCACTCCGCTTCAGAGAGTTGGGGATGGTGTATACCTCGTCCCTGTCTGCGGCTTCCTGGCCCTCTGGGGTGTGCCTTACAAAATTCTGCCCCTGCTCCTCCAGCCCGACCACTTCCATGATCTCCTCCATGATGGTCCTGCAGTTCATGATGAGGGGAGGCAGAGGCACACTCCTGGCGAGCTCTTCGATGTAACGGGCAAACTCCATGGTTTTGAACTGGGTGACTTTGGCAAGCTCTAGAGTTTTGGCTGAGGTGATGATGGGGATCCGCTTCGCAATCTCGAAGGCTTTTTGCAGCTTCTCTGCCCCTTCTGTCCTGAAGAATTCATTGATGGCTTTTTCAGTCTTCTTCAGGTGGCTGCTCATCATGCACAAGCGGGTGATATTGAGGACCATGACGATGGTGAAGGCCACGAGGCAGACGACCATGTAGTAGACGCCCATGTCTCCAGAGGTAAAGATGACTCTCAGGGTCACCGTGTTGTTCACAGTGCCATGGATGTTAGAGGCCACACATGTGTACTTACCTCGGTCTGAGAAGTACACCTTGGTGATGTTCAGGAGGCCACTGTCAAGCATTTGCCATTTTCCTGCCAGAAGAAAATCAAGTAAGAACATCCTCATGACTGCAGACTTATACGCTTCTAAGATCCAACAAGAAAGATGAATATTTACTTCCATTACGTGCCAGTTATTAATCTCCACAGCAACTCTGTGAAGTCGTACCCACCCCATGTTACAGGATGAAAATCAAAGTGCATTTAAGCAACCTTTCCAAGCCCACCTGGTGGAAAACAGGAAAACTAGAACATGAACTGGTACTCAAGGGGCTGTGTTCTTTTTCATGTCTACAGTGCTGAGAATTGAACTCAGGGTCTCAAAGCTGTACTCTTAACCTCCAAACTATACTGTGCAACTTTACATCCTGATGGAAAATAGAGAAATAATCTGAAAAATGCTGCTCGTAGGAGCAAACTCCTTGATGGTAGACTTGGACCTTGTAGCCTGCCTGTGAGCATGGCTCTAAGGAAATAAAGTATTTGAGATTCAACATAATATCTGGAGTAAAAAATCATAATTGTCGGGCCGGGGATTTAGCTCAGTGGTTCCAGTGCCTGTCTTGCAAGTGCAAGGACCTGGGTTCAATCCCTGGTTAACCATATACAATACTGGGTGTGGAGACTCACACCTAGCAGCAATCAGTACCACATACCACAGTGCCAGGCGTGGTGGCTCACGCCTGTAATCTCAGCACTCGGGAGGCAGAGACAGGAGGATTGCTGTGATGTGAGTTTGAAGCTGAGCTCAGAGCCAGCCTGAACCACAAAGCGAGACCCTGTCTCAAAAAAAAAAAAAAAAAATCATAATTGTCTACCCTGTGTCTCATATTTCAGATTGCTGCTATCCCTTTATGACCTCTGGTTAATTAAAAAGTAATTCATGTCATTAATTTTGAGACAATTTTTAGACAATGAATCATCTAAAGTTACAACCCAACAATGTGAAGGATAAGAGCCTGGGTATGAATTACCGTCAGCTTGTTTTACTCTTGCAAATAAATTAGGTCAAGAGAAGGTGGAGAAGAAAATCAGCATGACGTGAAGACCACGCACTTGGGTAAATGTAGTTCTTCTGAGGTTCTAAATCCAGCGAGACTCTACATCACTTCATAGCCTGGTTACCTGCTGCTCGGAAGACCTCTGTGGAACCCAATGCTAGGTCTGGTTTTAGGGTCTTGGCTTTAACCTTTTCTAAAATCCTTCCACCTCCCTAGACTGTTCCAACTTACAAAGATACTCCAGGCCAGGCCTCTTGGGAATTCTATAGAGCAGGAAGAAGTTTCTTGACAAAACCACTCTAACTTTCTGAGACAGTCAGAGAAGCTTCTCCCAAGGGCTGGGTTAATTTAAAATGTAGTTTAAAAAATTAATGCTACATTATGTTTTACTTGTATCTTCCCTTTATGGCAGTGGATTTTACTTCTGGTGAAAAGCCCGATGCTTCCCCCCAAATAGGCACGCTTTAAAAGAAAAAATTCCCCAAATTAGGAGTGTGCAGGGGCACAGTGTACCACCTGGTGAGGCCACAGGGGTCCTGCTCTCTTCCAGCATCTTCTGTGTCATAGGACCTTCTCTGGGAGGCTGCGCAGTAAGGACCTGCCTAGGGCCGATGTTTCCTCATACTCCTGGCTGTGGTGAATCTGACACAGGCCTCGCTGTATGTGCTGTCATATTACTTTGCATTCTCAAAGAACATCTGTGAACACTGTTCTAATAGTTCAGCCAGGGTATTTTCCCCGAGTTGAAAAAAAGCAGTTGAAAAGTTGAGTGGTTTGTCGGTTTCATACGAATGTGTAGAAGAGATAAACCTAGCTAGTGCCTGGCCTGTGAGAGTCTCTCTTTTGGGTGGGACAGGGAAAAGTCTTCCACCAACTTGATTCCAAGGACGAATTTCTTAGCTGCAGTCTTGTATGAGAACACAATGACCTGAACCCAGGAAAACTACATTATCAATGTATTTTCTTATAAGCATATTTTATAGAGCAGACTATAGCAGAGATAGAGAGAAAAATACTCTAACTGATGGAAAGCTCACTTAATACAGAGGTATTAGATTCCATGGCTTAACTATGACCCCTGACAAATACAGATACACACATTATGATCCTAAAACAGCTGGGTTATTATCAATACTCTTCTTAACTGATGGAAATCACAGTCCTCTGAGAGCCATTTCCTGTTTCCAATCTAGGACAATGATATCAAAACATCTCTTTTACTAGATTCTTCTTTAAAAACTCATTTATTTATGGATTAAGGTAATATTAATGCTACTTAGGATGTTGCTGTTACTAGATTCTTCTTTAAAAACTCATTTATTTATGGATTAAGGTAATATTAATGCTACTTAGGATGTTGCTCTTACATAACATGCAAAAATAAATATATAACTTGGATTTAACATTCTACAACAAGACCACAAAGATATTGGAAGCCAAACCGCCAAGATACCAAAACAGACACCATCCAAAGTCTATAGAAGAAGAACTGAGGCTCTGGCCTTGTGATCTCAAAGATTACTTCTCTCTCAAGGCTGATACATTCATTCCTTTCTAAGAATGAAAGCCTCAAAACTTCCGCTCTAGCTCAGCTTCCCCTATCGATCAGTGAAAAATAGATTTCTACTGTTCTGCAACCACACAGGGCTCTGAAAATTAGGAAAAGGTACAAATTCTAGTTGTGGTCTTTGTCCGTCAGGGTCGGCCTGAAAGACAATCTCCACGTTCTCTGACCAGCTGGGGACTTCCCGAGCACTTTCACCTCCGTCTCTAAGTACTTTGCCATGACACTCTCTGGAGGGCTCCTGACTTTGGCTGCCAGTCGGAAAGTGAACGATACAGAACCACTCATTATGACTGTCACAGGAACTCTCCAGTGTTAAACACAGAAGGAGGTAGCACAGCGCTGCTGCTGAGAAGGTTAAATTGTAACTGAGTGGCAGTGTCAACGCGAGGCCCTGAATCTTCATGAAGAAGCCTCACTTTAGTACAAATAAAAACAGAAGTGTTAGTAATGGTGCCAAGTCAGTTCTACATGCAATGATTCTGAAGACAGTAAGAGGCAGATGAACACCATTACTTTCTGGGTGTAACAGTCAAGCGCGTGTTTCACATCTCATGCTGCCTCCCTCATTCATTCCATCTTGCTCAGACTGCGGCCCCACTGGACCTCCCTTCCTTCATGCCCTCTTTTGGAAGGGAGGAAGATGAGACACTGGAAGATGAGACACTCGTCTGAGGTTTGAGACTAACACTGACACGCATTACCGCAAAACTGGAGACCACAGTCTTCCCTGACACTCCAAGCACGTGAATCACGTGTGAGTCTCCCCCGTGTGAATTGAGTGTGGTGGTAACAATCTTCTTGCAAGGAGAAAAGCTAACAGATGTTGTTTTTGAGCTGCACTGCAGCACGCGTGCTATGATGCACAACAGCGCTGACATTTTTAGAAGGGCAGAGATCTTTTTTATCTCGCTCACTCATTCAGCCAATACATATCACTGAACAAATTGTCTGTGTACCAGACTCCATGTTAGATGATGAGAATACAAAGAGAGTAACATATGAGTCCTGACTGCAAAAATCAGGCAGTTCCAACAGGGAAAGAGACTCCAACAGACAGCTCCAGTGCCATGTGCCAAGTTCAATGGCATGTGGGAGGCGGGGAGGAAAAGGGCTTCCTAGAAGAGGGCAGTGCTAAGCCAGGCTGGGGGTGGGGTTATAGGAAGAAAGGGAATGGGAGTAAAAGATAGGACTTGTAAGGCCAGAGGGTGATGGTGGAGGGAAAGAACGTGCTCACGTGCATACACACACACACACACACACACACACACACACACACACACAGGAGGGGGCAGGCAAAGAGACAGAGACAGACAGACAAGAGAGACAAGAGAGACAGACACGACACTATTGGAGCTGACAAATCACACTGAAGACCAAGCTGGAGGCAGGCAGGAGAGGAATGCAGAGCCAGACTGCAGGAGACTCAAGACAGCAAGAGCTTCTATTTCTCCTTCAGGAGAACAGGAGCCCCTTGTAGTTTTGCTCCTTTCCGTGCATGACTTTACCAGACAGATCATCTATAGTCCATGGCTTAGAGGACCAGGGCCCTCTGACCAGCTTCCTCTGGGCCTGGAAGGCTCTCCTCCTCCCGACTCCAAGATCCCCCTCCTGACACATCTTTAGGCCAGTTCAGACCTTACATTGCATCTCACCTCATACCATGACAAAGTCCTTTCTGTCGTGGTCACAACAGTGAAGAGAATCTGAAAGTCTTGAGGATGACAGAGCTAAGCTTGGGGATTTTAAAAAATGAGGAAGCTGGAGTTTCAAAGCAGTGGGGAAAGGCTACTTGGAAAAAAATGACTAGTCACTTAAAAAAAAAAGGTACATTCCTTATTTAATAAATTTCTTATGCAATAAATGCAAATACACTCCAAGTATCCAAAGATACGAATATAAAAGAATAAAATTATTAAAAGAGAATACAAAAATATTTTTATGACCCTGGGATAGCAAAGCCTTTTTAAACACTTTAAGAATCTGAGAAGCTATATAGGAAAATACTAATGGATAAGATTTTCTCCAAATTAAAAATTTCTGTATTTAAAATATCAAATTACAGAAAAATTGAATTGTAATGATCAGGAAAAAATTATAGAGTATTTTATGCGCAGATGTTTACTCACTAGAAAATATACAGAATTCCCATGAATTAAACAAGTCAACACAAAAATGCAACAGAAAAATAGGAAAAGGATTATGAATAGGTGACTCATAAAAGCAGTGAATGCAAATGGCATCAGAGTATACAAAATCACTAGTGGTTAAATAAATTATCATTTTAAAGTGATCAAAGTGATATTTTAAAGCATAATTTTCACCTTCTAGATTGCGAACAAAAAAGAGAGAGGGCTCTTACACCCTGTTTCTGAGAATATGGGAAAAACACTCCCACACTTGGCAGGAGTTTATCTGGTCAGATCTTTAGAAATCATTTTAAAGGCATCCAACATTTAAAATGAATGCAACCTACAATGCACTTTTGGACTGTCTGCAATTCATAAAATTGGAAAAGACTAAACTGACTGGGTAAATATTAATACAAGGAAATCAAGGTGATGCAAAAACTCTTTTCAGAATAACAGTTCTCCCTTGGGACACAGTTCCAGAGCTTTTCTCCCTTTCATGACTCTGGTCTGTTCCAGAAAGGGACCCCTGATGGTGACCTGTACACGCTGAGACACGATGTCAAGCCAATCAAATCGTGTCAGCAGATCCACTGTCAAGAGTCTCAACAGCACCGTGTGGCTACATTCAACCTGTAACCATAAAGAAATCACTTGTTGCAGGGCTCACGGGGATTCAGCATGAAACCAACGTGCAGCACCAGCGGAACTACCACTCGTGAGAACAACTTCTGACCACGACCACCTTAGTGCTACACAGGAACGAGTGGTACCGGCCCACTGTGGGCCTGAAAAGTCGTACAGGACGTGAGGGCACAGCCCACACAGACACTGTAGTAGAAGCTTTTGCTAACCACCACACTGACTCAAATCTAAATCCTCTCAGCTTTTCCCAAGGATCACTGAGCATTAAAAATTAACAATGTACCCAAATACTAAGCTTCTGGAACTTATTACAAATTACACATTTGAAAGAAAAAATGGTTTTCCTCAGAGATACCATTCTGTGAATGTGTAAACCAACCAACGCCCAGTTTGTGTAGATCCCCAGTGAGTGGTATAAACAGATTAAAATTGTTCACAGTCTTCTTTAAGTATTCTTAAGTTTCATACACCCCTGCTTTTCAGGGGGAGGGTTCAATCTGCCAAAACAAGAGAGTTAGTCTTTTGAAACTACTTCAATAACAATATTCAAGTGGTGAGAGTTCCAGTGCATGTTTCTGAGGATACAAACAGAACATCACCCGAGTGTTGCACTGAATCAACACTCTTCAAATAAGCAGAATGAGAGTGCTTGTGCCTATAAAGGTGGTGTGTATTTTCCACTATGCAAGACACAGCCCTTTTGACAAAATATAATTGGAAACTATCTAGCACTGCATGCTGCACCTGTTAAGGGGCTTCTGACCTAGACACTGCAAAGCTGCAAGGACTCCTGTGCTGGCACTGCTATCCCCCAGTGCTCCTATGAGGCCTCTCAGAGGTCTAGGGCAGCTCTAAGCAACTATTTCCTACATCATATAAAGCAGAGGTGGCTTGGGATAATATAGGCTCAGCTTGGCTTGCAGTGCGGAAAGGTGGGGGATGAAAGGATTTTGCTATTGAGAATCTGGACTTCTGCTCTGCTGAAAGGCATTGATATCCACAAAGAACCCATTGCCTTTCTATATCCTGAAAAAGGAAATATCTGATCCTTTAGCTAAGCTGATCTGGTCACTTAATTTTTAAAATAGTACCAAGTATGTAATTCCACACGGACTAGCAGCAGTCTTTACCACGAGTAGCCACAGGTGGTCTTCCCAAAGGAGGGCACTGGACACCTGGCCCCTATGAATCACTTCCATTTGGAGCCCTGCGGTGATCTCTATCCGAGGTGGAGCTGGAACAGCCTTTCCACTGCTGTGACTGGACCTGCTTCACGTCCAGGTGGAACCTAGTGGAACAAAACACTCCAGAGACACGCAGAGGTTGCCGGGTTTCATTTTGAAAAAGAACCTACGCACTACAAACTGAACCCCTTTTTATGAGGCAATACATTATAGGTTCACATATCTGACTCGAGGGCCGGGGAGTTAGCTCAGTGGTTCCGGCGCCTGTCTCGCAAGTGCAAGGACCTGGGTTCGATTCCCCGGTAACCACATAACAATACTGGGTGTGGAGACCCACACCCAGCAGCAACCAGTACCACATACCACAGTGCCGGGCGTGGTGGCTCACGCCTGTAATCCCAGCACTCGGGAGGCAGAGGCAGGAGGATT
>PVIR01008871.1:0-36081 GCA_004026965.1 Petromus typicus | reverse complement strand
CAAAAAACAAAAAACAAAACAAAACAAAAAAAACATATCTGACTCGAGGATCTACTTTGAAAGCTGTCCTTAGCAGGCCGACGGGTGCTCCTGTGAGTTAGACCAAGGTTTCTAAATTGTGGTACTTGTCTTAGTTACTTTCCTATGGCTGGAAAAATGCCCAAGAGCAGTAACTCAAAGGAGCAGCAGTTTATTTAGGCTCACGGTCACAGCCCACGGTCTGCTGGCTGTGAGGAAAAAACAACAGGGCAGAGGGGGAAGCAGAGGAAAGATGCTGGCACCACGGTGTCCAGGATGTGGAGAGAAAAGGCAGGACCTGGCAGGGAGAGACGCCCTCGGGGAGCTCCGCCTCGAGGCGCTTCAGCCATGATTCAAGGTATCAACCCACCGAGGAATGTACCCTCACGGCCTCATCAACTGCCACACACGAGGCCTGGGGGCAGCTCGGATCTAAACTGTGGGCACGAGTAGTGTCGAGGGCCCGATACATCTCTGCGGACAGGCTGTGTCCTGTGCCTTGTAAGCGGTGTCCCCTCTGAGACTGTGAACTGTGTCTCCTGCACTGAACATGCCAACTGAGACAGGTTCCTAGTAGAACAGCTGCGTTAGGCAAAGGTCATGTTAACCCAGCGCACTATATGCTTTATACTTTCCACATACTTTCCTTTTTAGTGGTAAAAGCATACTGAATATCAAAAGGCCTTTTCTACACAAAACTGATGAATTGAGGAAGGGAGGCTTTTGATGGTAGGGAAAATTCCAAACCTGCTACTTCAGCACTCACACTATTTTAAAATTTTAAGTAAAGTGTAAGGGATATTGTTTTTTATTTACTAAAAATTTTCAAAAAGTACAGAAATTGAGAAAGAAAGTAAGAAATTATCCAGAAAACTTTTCTCTTTTCTTTACAAAACACACTGTATCAAGAAACAGGGCTTTGAACATTTGAAATCTATTATTATGAGGAATAGCACAATATTAAAAATAATAGTTTCCACTGACTGAGACCTTGGAATGCTCTAGGTATTGTGTTAAGTACTGAGCCGATAATAGCTTTTTCAAGATTCACAAGCCCATTTAACAGTAAAAAAAAAACCAAAACAAAACTATATTTTACACATGAGAAACTGATTCAGCAAAAACAAGGGACTTGCTCAAAGAAACATCATAGTGTGAGGGCCAGCCCATACTATAAAGTGAGACCCTGTCTCCGAAAACCACAGAATAAAAAGAGTAAAATGAAAAATAAAATCTTCATAAAGAAATAAAAATTTAAAAAATATAGTGTAAGTTTTCTGAATTTCACACATGTATATGTTTGCATAAATTTTGTTCAGTGTCTTTTGATTTTTTTTTTAATCTTGGACGTTTAATGTATTAAGTGAAGAATTCACTACAACATTTCTCATCGATACATTACTTCACATTGACTTTGGAAGTAAAGGAGTCACCCCCATAATTTTATATATAAACACACATGCATATGCAAAGAAGGGAGGTGATTAGCGACCATCTTAAAATATGGCTGGCTTTTTGTCCCTTGGAGAACTAATTAAAAGGCATTTTTTTCCATCAACTAAAAATTTTGTACTAATGAATCTCATCTCATCTTCAGCACTGACTCAGTTTACTTGTGTTTATATTTATTAAGGAAAAATTTTAATTCCTTTTGGTGACAAGATACTACACATTTACAGAAACAAACACATCAAAAACAAAACAAATGCACATCCGAAATGTACTTTACAGGAAGAATTTTAAACTGAATCCCTAACAAGTAAGATGCAATTACAAGGGCTGATGCCAGCTGACTTTCTTGAAATGTTTGTCTCTTATTATCTGATAAAGGTATAATGTGAATTTAAATGGTTTAAAGACACAGTAAGAAGCCAAAGCAAAAATATATTGAGTAATTAGTACCTAAAATAAAGATTTTTTTTTGTTTTTTTCAAAATACTTCCTGGTAACCATAATTTTTCCTCACTCCCAGGGAAAGTTGAAAACAGGTCATTTTGTGATGGTGCTTATTCATATTGTTTAAATCCTCTGTTATTTTATGATCTGGTTGATGGATTGCCCCAGATAGCTTCTGAATGCAATTTCCAGTTCTAGATTTCACATTAGCTTCTTCTGATCTTGTGGGACTGAAGTTACAAGTACCAAGGAAGCCAAGTAAACCAGCTGCTCCTGCCAGGGGCAGGAAATAGTCCCATTTTTTCTAAGACCAGGGGGGCTGGCATGAATAGCAGCTATCTCACATTTTCAGCACAAACAAGAAATGGAATTGTTTCTTTCCCTGCTAATCACATAGCAAATGACAGTATGCTGTGCAAGCAGCTCATCAGATATTATCTTTGTGTGTGTGTGTGCGTGTGTGTGTACATGCATCCACACACATGATGTGTGTACACAGATGCTGCAACACCAATCCTGTCTAAACTTGGAAGGCTGTGATTGTGATGCCTCCTCTATCCAAGATTTCTTTTTTAAGGTTTTTTGAGACAGGGTCTCGCTTTGTGGTTCAGGCTGGCCCTGAGCTCAGCCTCCAACTCACATCACAGCAATGCTCTTGCATCTGCCTCCCGAGTGCTGAGATTACAGGCGTGAGCCACCACGCCCGGCACTGTGGTATGTGGTATTGATTGCTGCTGGGGTGAGTCTCCATGCCCAGTACTGTATGTGGTTATTGGGAATCGAACCTGGGTCCTTGCGCTTGCAAGACAGGCGCCGAACCACTGAGCTATATCCCCGGCCCTCTATCCAAGATTTCTTCCCACATTCCCTTGAGCTGAGTGAGATGATCTTCACCTTTTCTCTCTTACTGAGATCTGAAGGATAAGCCAATGCTGGTTGGGCACAAAGGGAGAATCAATACCAGCTGGCCACCTCTATATCTTTAATATCCTGCCCACCCACCTGCTTTCTCCTCTATCTACCTATCATCTATCTATATGAATTTATAATACCTTACTATGCCTTACATAAGCATTAGAGATAAAACATGAAACTTGGTAATGAGGGCTTGAGAAATAGTAGTATTTGTTAATGGAGAGTATTTTAGTTTTGTTGGTTTGGCGTGAGCATAGTTCCAGAGTGTTTAGGTAAGGCTCTGGCACACAGGCCATAGTGGGTTGTTCATATCACTGAATGCTCTAACAGGTTCGTCACCACTGTCCTAGGGTATCAGTGTCAGTTTTCATCCTGTATTTAACCACTTCTTTGTTCAGTTATAAATGAAACACTGCTCCGTTCAAACGACTGGAAGTTGAAATCTATGTGTGTGTCATGAAACAGCATTTCTTCCGTCAGAAATGAAAAGTTAAAGACTAGGCAGTCTCTAATATGCCCCAATAACACTAAATTTCCAATACTGTATGAGGAGAATCTCTCATCTCTGATATTTTCTACATTCTGCTTGGTTGTCGGGCACAATGCTTTGTGTATTACCCTGTCTTACTTATGTTCTGACATGACATTATGTTCAACATACAACAATTACAGAATTACACAAGCTGCGCTGGAACGTCAAGTACTAGTATTGTGAATTCTTTTTAAAAATTGAAAGTGCATTTTCTTTATGAGATTTTATGTAGTTAACAGATTTGTCAGCAAAGCTGCTGGCTGCAAATGGGGCCAGAGTGATGGCCCTGGCAGAGCCATTCTGAGCACAGAGGATTTCCAACAGCCACCAGGAGGCCTGGAATTTCCTGACAGGGTGCCTCACAGACCATCTCAGGCATCTGCACACAAAATAAGTAAAGACAAACATGAGGACCATATAGTTCAGTCTTCTCAACAGACTGAAGGAAAAGGCAGGTATAGCATCTACCTGCCATGGTCCAGTGTGTAATTACAAATAACTTTTCAATTTGGCTGCTGCATACTACTCATTTGGGACAATGCTCTCAAGAGGCTGTGACAAGGTGTAGGCCTCGATATTCTCCTGTTACTGTGGTTTTATTCTTTATGAGACTCAGCAGTTCACAGCCCCAGACCCACCTCCGTAATTCCCATCAATGATTTTTACTTCAGGTTGATCTGAAAGATTCAGGTCTGCATTCCCCTCCTTGCAGCTGCACTGTGAGTCCTAGCAGTGTCTCAGCCCTGATAAGGTACAGGGGCCTGAGTGTATGTGAGTGTATGAGAGTGTGTGTGTGTGTGTGTGTGTGTGTGTTACCATGGCTATTTCCCTCCCGTCACAAGTGTGACTTCATATCCTTCTGGCTTTGAGTCACGGACGAAGGAGCTGTGGGAATGAAAACTAGGCTAGAAGTGGTATTCTCTTATCCCTCTGGCGTCAGTAGTGAAGGCCCCAGTCACAGCCACTTAATTAGCAGCAGGACCTGGAGCAAATTTCAGTCTAGGGGGGATGTGAACTATAATGACCATAAAGTCCCTTTTAATCTATGGTCCCGCACTTTTACTTGGTGGGGAGCATTTTCCACTCTCCCAGGATAAATACACATATGAGTCACAGCACATGCTATGACTTCAGAGAAGCTGCCTTGTGTTGTATAGTCCTGGAAGCTAAGCAAGATGCCCATGGGTGACAGAACCCTGGCGAACAGCCAACCCTGGGCACATGACTTCCACCAGCCTTGACCCTGGGAATGCTGTGACCCAGAAGTACATACCTATGAGAACACTCCAGTCATGTGACTCCTACAGGGATGTGGAGCATTAGCCGCTGTGTTTTTTCAAAGCAATTAAGTTAAAAAGAGAGGAAGGGATTAAAAATGTAGGTTTCCCCACAACAGAAACTCCTTTGGGGACTGTTCATCGGTTATAGGGATAGGAATGGGGAGGGCAAGAGGCGGGGAGGAAAAAAGTGCATACACTGCTGGCTCAGGACAATGGTCTCTTGACTCCCCCACCTCCAGTGCCCTCCTTCATCCCACAGTAAAATGCCAGAGAAAACACATCAACTTCTTTAGGTCAATCAGTTGGGCATGGTTTCCAGACAATTACTTCTCACAGCTAAAACAAGGAGTGTTCTGACTGCCAATGTTCCAATCCTCTTTCTGACTGGAGTCTTTCCAGAGGGAAGCTCAGGGGTAAGCGTAGCATTTCACATTTTCTGCCTGGAAACTCATTCATTACAAACCTCACTGCATTCTCCTACTGCCACGTATTTTTTACTATGGCGTCTGCCCTCCCTCTTGGCTTCCGTCTAGAAACTTCAGCCAGGTCTCCCGCAGCTCAGAATGATCCCAGCTGGTGGTTGGGAATCTCCACAGAGACTTCTCTTAACAAGTGTGGTCTTTAAATCCAAGGTGGATGAATTACACTGACATTTATGATAAACAACTGCTACGCTGTTTATTTTAGTCATTTCTCTGAGAGAAAACACACTCCCTTAAAAGCAGAATATATGCTTCTTGGAAAAGTCATTTTCTATTTATCTCTGTAATATTCTGAATGGGTCATATCAGAGTCATTTCAAGAGGCCTTTTAAAAGGTGTGTCCTTTGTCTTCTGAGTCAATGACTGAAAAAAATGAATTAATTAGCAGTTTGAATCTTTAATGATATATATTCGTTCTCTGGCCTTTGGGGTGGGGAGACAAAAATAGGATCTTTAAATGACTTCCAGGGGAACAACACACATTAAGGGCGCTGCTTCACAAGGCCCTCTGCATAGTTTACAACATGAGACACAACTTGCAACCTACCTCCTCCTTTCTCCTTCTCATCCTCCTCTTCTTTCAGTAGTTTACCAACAGAATTATACCACTTAAACTGTGGGTCCGGGATGCCAGAAACACTGCAATTGATCAAGGCACTGTTCCCTTCCTTGACTATGATATGGTCAGTCCTGGCGATGATTACAGGCACAGAGCCCAACACCACATCAGTGCCATTTAAAGTGCTGTTAGCCACACTCTTAGCACTTGCTAGAGTGGACATGAGGATTAAGAAGGGCACAGAAGGTAGAAAGCACACGGTCAGATGGCTCTTCAACAGATCCATCTTCTTTGCTTGCTCTGTAAGGCAACAGCTGGTTTGCCAGTGGGATCTTCTATCCACCAACACACCATTCAGAGCAGGCCATGGGACAGGCCAGTCCTTGATCCGCAGACTTGGTACTTGGTTAAGAATCTGGTAAAAAACAAGAACAACACACACATGAGGATTAGCATTTATGCTTTAAAGATACTACTTGTAAAAATGTTAGCAATATGTCTAAAGTACAAACCCACACAAGTTCAGAAGGTGTTCCAATGTTAAATGATATTTTTCAGAAAAACCATAACCAGAACTTTAATTTTTGGTATTAAAACATATGGTCTGTATATTTATTATCATTAAATTGATGTCCCTGCTGCACAGAATTAAAACTGAGTTATCTTCTTTTACTGAGTGTTACAAGTTCTCTTTCTGTGCTGTCCCTTGTCTTCACGGTGGGTGTTTTGAGTGCTCATTGGAAGTGTCCCTAACCTCTTCTCCAGGAAACGTGGACTCCAGTCTATCTCACTGGTTCTAGTCTGGGCTCTGCTAGCATTTGGAAGGACTTTTCCAGAATCAGTCTGGTATTCTTGTGTTTCCATACTGTGGCCTCCAGGGTCCTCTTTCCCCCACCCATGATCCTAGGAGCCCCGCTGCATCTCTCTGGATATGCTCTGTTGACTGTTATCTCTTGCATCCTAACCAGTCTCATTTCAATCTTCATCTGTCTCCCAGTAGCTGAAAAAACATCACCAGGATGGTGTGGTGACATTTGGGTGGCTGCACTTCAAGGTCCAAAAATCCGACATTCACCAATTCCTCTCTTCTGTTTTATCAGCTGACCTTATGGCCACACTCAGTCTCCAAATTCTAAATGCTCAAGTTCAAGTCATTCTGAAGTTTAAAGTAAACCACATTAATTGCAATCAACCATTCTTCCATATCTCTTACTCCCCTCACTGGGGATTTTAGCCCTTCTATTTGTCTTCGTCTCTCTGTTTCCCTCCCCATCTCTGGATCTGCCTGTTTCATTTCTATCTCAGTCTGGCCCCAGTCACACAGACTGCAATCCCCACTTTCCTCACCCTTTGTCCTCTTGCCGCATTTTCTCTGTGAAGAGTCAACCTGCATCGAGCCAATCATTTACCCTGGTTCCTACATCTGGAGGCTGGTGCACACTGGAGAGACTCATTCAGTGATGTCATTATTGCCAAAATGAAGGAATGACCTCCATCCCCCAGTGTCTGCCAGTGCTCAGACAGTTCTTTAATACTTTTAGACATCTTCATTGACTTGCAACCTCTTTTAGCCCAGTAGCATTCCTATCTTTTCAAAACAAAACAAGAAAGACCATCTTTCTCCTGCTAAGGCTTGAGGCACGGATTTTCTCTATTCATCTTTCCATTTTTTGGAAAGCACCTTGTATCTTATGCTCAATTCCTTAATTTACTTCCCAAGTTTCTGTATTTTACCTGCTCTTTTTTTGAAATAGCTTTTGTCTACAGCACAAATCATTGCTTGCTGCCTAGTTTTAGTCTACCTCTTATGAAATGTTAACGGTGACTGTATTAATGATTCTTTCTTGAAGCTCTCTTTCCATCGTTTCCACACTCAGCCTCTGCTGATTTTCTCTTCTTCCCACTCCTTAAAAGTTAATTCGCCTCTACCATTTGATTGCTGGTCCTCCTCTCTTTTTACAGGTAGCTCCTTTTAAGGTGCCTTCTCATTTCTTCATTCCTACCTAAATTGTTACTCCCAAATCCATGTCCTAAGTCCTGACTCTTTCCTGAATTTTAGATTACAAACCTGAATGTTCTGCATACAAATTAAATTTAACGTTTCACAACCAAATTCCTTTTTATCTGAAAAATATAACATTTCTTGGATCTCTTATTTCAGCTTCGGGCACCACCAACACCATCTAAGCAGGCCCTCATGGGAATATCCTTTCTCTGAACACTGTCCTACTCTTCCTGAACAGCAGGAAGCACAGTTCTTTGGTTTCACTTAATAAATACTACTTAGATCTGTTCATCCTTGAGACTCATCTTACCAGAAATCACGTGGCAGTCATCTGCATCTTCTGTGTGGCTTCAATCTTTCTCCACATCCTTACACAACCCCTTACAACCACTGGTAAAACAACCACTCCACGACTCAAACTGTGCTACTGTTCCTTTACTCGGCAACCTTCAGTGTTTTCTCAATGCCTACATTACAAAATCTGAATTATGTACCTTTTTACTCACTCAAAAAGGTTTATAAGAATAGACAAGAAAGATCTCTCATGTGAGGTGAGTTTCTGATCTCATGGAGTAGAACAGACCCTGAAAAGGACATGTATAAATAGGGATTTCAGCTGCAGATGCACAGCTTGCTAAACACATCACGATGAGCTGAGTGCTGGGTCAGCCAGTCAGGAAAGACTTTACTGAGACAGTTCCTCAGTCAGGACCACCAAGGCCAAGAAGACTGTCCCAGGAAGAAGGACAACTGAACAAATAACCTAGGGTGAGGAAACAAGGGCAGTGTTATAGAATCGGCTGGAGAAGTAGACAAACCCAGATCATCTAGGTTTTGCAGACCAGACTAGGCAGAGTTTGGGTCATATCCAATCTTCAGTGGGGGCTGAGTGCAGCTCTACATGCCTTTAACCCCAGAACTTGGAAAGCTGAGGCAGGAGGATGGCAAGATGGAAGGTAGCCTGGGCTACCAGTGAGTTTAAAGCCGGCCTAGACTATATGGTAAGACTGTTGTCTTCAACAACAACAATAACACAAAAAGGAGAAAGAATAATGTTCATTAGGAAAGTTTAAGCCAGAGAGTTATATATATATATAGTTTCTTTTAAAAAATCAACTTTATAGTCAACATAAAGTGTCAACTTTAGGTATACATTTTAATGACTTCTGACAAATTTACATCTTTGTATAACTACTGCAATAAACAAGCTACAGTTGTGGAAATATTCTAAAAGTTCCTTTGCTCCTTGTCCCAGTTTTAGCATTCCTTTTGATCCAGCATACTTTGTTAAGCCCCTAGAGAGCTGTGGTTCATTTTCTCTCCACCTGGATATCTAGTTGTGTTAACCATATCTGTGGAAGGCTATCCTTCCTCCAAAAGACTGTCTTGCCTTCTTGTTAATTATAGGTGGCTCTACTTCCAACATCTTTATTCTGTTCCACTAATCTATTTGTCAACATGCCAATGCTGTACTGTCCACAGTCTGCCTCACTTATTTTTCTATCTTCTGTCTCTGTTATTACCCTTGACACAAAGGATGGTTAATAAATTTATCTGAAGAATGAAGAGAGATCTCTCCAAGGGCTGGAACCACGATTCGAATTCTATATACAAACAAACTGAAGAGAACTTGATTGTGACAAACTGGCTTTAGATCATGTATTTCCTAAGTACGAAAGGAGAGTTTTTCTTAGTGGTACAGAATTCCATACTGTCCTTCAGCTCCAGTGAGGCCAGTACATTTCCCCACTGTGGTGAGCGGAGACAGCGCACGCTGCAATGGCATCATGGATCCAGCTACGACTCCGGAAAGGGCTTCCTTTACTTGGCTGAATGTGTGGTTTCCTTTTCTCAAGCCAGCTGTAAAACTGCCATACATAAGAGCGAAGAGCTGTCAGGAGCTGGGCTGGGCCAGGATCTCTATTGTTACCTTTTTAATTTTTTGTATAGCAGAGCCTTGATCTATGACTGGCCTGACATATGAACCACTTGGGTTATGAGCAGCATTTTAGTTTTAACTTATGATCATAGTCTTGAGTTATGACTCTAATACTAGTTGCTTGGGCTTCCAGATGGTCTCAGATACAGATTTAACCCTTAAAGAGTTCTGGAAGGAACACTGTAACATCCTTTCTTGTGTGGGTTTTATGGAGAAATCCTGAGCCAAAGTCTCGAAGGATACTGAGATCTTTCTGTAAACAGGAGAGAGACTTGGAAGGCCATGTACAGGAGCCCAAACCTTCACTGACCAATTTGAGGCATAATTAACCATTGAGGATAACTGAGCTCACACATCAAGCATCCACTGTATGGTGGATTAAACTCAAGTTCTCTGCACTGAGCTAAACACCAATCCTTTTCTAGTTTTTCATTTTGAGACAGGGTCATTTTAAGTAGCTAAAGTGTCTAGGCCAGTTTCAAACTTGCAATCTTCCCACCTCAGTCTCCCAGGGTGCTGGGGATGATAGGCAGGTGGTATTATGCCTGGCCTGGCTCTAACCACTTTTATTTGCTATGTGTTTTTGGTAAGGATATTATCAAGCACAGGAAAATTGTGAAGATACATGACTTCTAACACTGGATTCTGTGTGGAAACTGAGTTCAGAGACCTCAAAATGGTAGCAATCCTCCTGCCTCAGCCTTCCAAATGCTAGGATTATAGGCACATGCACCAATTCAAGCTAGCAGTTAGTATCTCAAGGATAGGAGGTTGGGTCATTCATCTGTGACTCCCTGAAGCAGACACTTGCCGGGGTACCTCAAAGGAGAATAAGAGATAATACAAAGCTGAAGACAGGCTCTAACAGATATGTGGAGTAAATACATTATAATATTTTCACAATCAGGGAGAATATAGGAGAGTAAACAATTAAAAAATGCATGAAGTCAAGAGTTATTTTCAAACAAAGGCTACTTGTTTTACTTTCAAACACACAGTGGTTGCAAGAATAAAGGGGGCGCTGCTGAGCTCTGACAGGTGATGGTAACAGGTGCTCTGACTCCTCAGTGACTGCAGCTTGCCCCTTGGAGCCCTGCAGATGTCCAGACCCAGACTCGCATTGCAATGTGGGACTTGGCTAGCAAATCGGTTCTTCTCCTCTCCCCACTCCTATTCTCATCCTGTTCCATTGTGAAGTTACTGAGGGGCAGAAAGCACAGTGGGGTAATTCCAAGATACTTGTATCAAAGCATTTTTACACGGAGCTGATTAAAACTAACATTAACTGTTTTAGAAAGAATTCACTATATCACATTGTTTGCTGTTTTGGTTCGGATTTAAACACACACACACATTTGTTGTGTGTTGGGCACACTGGTGGGGACTAAAGGGGATGAGAAATAGTACAACACTGAATAAATCTCAGGCCATGCCTATTCAGTGTGTCAGAGAGAGAGAATTTCACTATGTTCTCCAGTGCTGTGGGCTTGGGTGTAGGCAGGACAGGGTTACCGTATAGTCTCAGAGATACCTGGGGATGACATTTGCTGTAACTGCCTACCCAGCATCCCGCCCCTCTCCTACCCTCCCTCCTCTTGCTTGTCTCACAGCTCACAGAAGGTGCTGTCTTCCTGTCCTCTCCACAGCATCTGCCTTCGACACCAACTTGAGCTACTCCTCTCCGTCAGATGAACTTGCACTTGTGTTGAAGAAACATGCCCCACTCTCCCATTACAAGGAGAGTTCCTGAATGTTTGAAACGCTAAGATAAGTTTCCTTAATGTGAGGTAACTTGCATACCATTATATACTTGCTGTACAAAGCCACACTGCTGGAGAATCTTTTTTTTTTTTTTTTTTTTGAGACAGGATCTCACTTTGTAGTTCAGTCTGGCCCTGAGCTCACTATGAAGCCCAGGTGAGCCTGGAATGCACAGCAATCCTCCTGCCTCTGCCTCTTGAGTGCTGGGATTACAAGCATGAGCCACCACACCTGGCACTGTGGTTCTCTTTTGCTGGTTGGCATGACTCACCATGCCTAGCACTGTTGTATGTGGTCACCCAGACTGAACCTGGGCCCTTGCACTTGCAAGACAAGCACTGGAACCACTGAGCTAAATCCCCAGCCCTGGAGAAGCTTAATGGCAATTGTTTAAGAGTAAATTACAATACCTTGTCTAAAGAATATCAGATAGCTGTGACTCTGGACACTCAGGAAATATTCTACAGATGTAACTTAAAAAAAAAAATCTGCTCAGATCAGGATTTTATAACACACTGTGATAATGTCAGTTAATAGCACTAATACTGTGAAAGACAATGCAGCCACGAAGGAGTAAACTTTAAGTACTGTACCAGAGTAGATTAAAATGCAGTCCTTCAAAGTACAAAAACAAAGACTACAGATTTCAAAACCAGGGCTTAACAAAAGCTACAATGAACAAATTGTTAAGCTTCATGTGTTTGTTCATGGGCTTTGGGAAATTTCATAGAATTTTTTTCTATAAATAAGACAGAAAATATTTAACATGAAATGTTCTTTCTTTACTTTGACTTCTTCCTTATTTCCCAGCATTTATATTTTATCTAAAAATGTTTAATGAAATGCTTTCCTGAGTCTTCTTTTTGTTCCCCTGCCTCGAGTCAACAAAATTCTTGTCCATGTAATTCTGGAGCTGGGAGAAAAAGGGCCTCTTGTTTAAGAGTGTTTTCAATTAAGTGAATATACATTATTGTTTTTTCTTTCAGGGTCAATGCTGGCATTTTCCCATCTACTGAGATGAATAATTTGTGCAGTTATATAACTGTTTTGTCACAACACCTACTGAGAGTCGTTACTACTCTCATTTGCACAAAAATGATACCACAACAGAAAGGCTGCCTCCTGCTTGAACATACATACACCCTAAGGTTTTCACTTACGAATGAAGGGAGGAAGGAAGGAAGAGAGGGAGGGAGGAAACCCGGCTTCATATGAAATAAGGAATGGCACTAAAATGCTCATTAAATCACATACGCTACTGAAGCTCTTATAGTTATAGTTCAGCAACTTTCTAGCTATATAAATCAAAAACTAGAATTTTAAAATGATCTCCTTTAACAATTTTAAAATTAAAACACTAAATTTTAACTAGCCATTGTGTCTTACTTAATATCTTTCAAGGTCAACATAAGATAGTTTTGAGGTAGCTAAGGTGATGTCTGGATATAGGCTCTGGAAATCCAAAGTCAAAGGCCAAGAAATTTGTGGAATTTCAACTACTAACCTTGTAATCTAATCATTTCAGTGATAAATCAATTGAATCTTATCTCAGTGTCCATCATGTTACAGGAAGAGACTCATCTTATCCTTTGCTCTTCTATTTTTGAGCTAAGGCTCCTGATACCTCCCACATGCAAAGGAAATATCCCACTTAGATAACAACGGGACCACTCCATGACAGCAAGGCAAGGCACTGCTGTATGATAGTTTTAGAGGCAGATAGAGGGGTTTAATTCACTCCCAATGTACATCACCTGAGAAATGACCCTGTGCCAGGCACATTACCAGGGGAAACGTACAGACAGGAGACAATCCATAATCTTGTCATCCAAAAATCCAGCAGGAGGGAACAGAAATACATGTCAACGAGTACAGGACAGCATGACCATTGCCCAGTGAGGACAGGGTTCGAAGATCCACTGGGAGAGGGAAGCCCAAAAGTTAGGAAAGTCAGGGAGAATTTTCTGAAATTCTCTAAACTTCAGTTTGAATATAAAGGAGTTACCAAATGAACAAAGATGGAGAAGCTAGCCTCAAAAAGGAATAGTATATTCGAAGAAATCAGAAGTTGGCAACTGGGGATGTGTATAATTAGTCATGACTGGGTGGTGTTGCCAGAAGAGGGGAAAATGGGCTGGTTCAGATACTCATGGGAATGGTGTGCAGCACAAAGGAAGGGCGCACCCACAGGCCAGGCAAGTGGGCTGCAGTGTGGCTTGTTCTGTGCTTAGAAAGATCCCCTGTCCCTCTCACACAGCATGGCGGATCACGCAGAAGGAGCTGGAAGAGAAAGAGCAGCAGTCTGCACTGGGAGAAGCAGGTAAAGAAATGAGCAAATGAAGGAGGGACAGGAATGAGAATGTACAAGACTTAACAACTATTTTAGAGCATGCTGAAGTAAGACTAGAACTCCCAAGCACTGCTGTAGTATATTATCAGCTCTCACAGGCGTGTCTCACCTGCCTAAATCCAATGCCTGGCAGTTGGTGAAATGTACGTGAATATGTGCATTAAGAGTATGGGCTGGGGAGTTAGCTCAGTGGTTCTGGCGCCTGTCTTGCAAGCACAAGGGCCTGGGTTCGATTCCCCGGTAACCACATAACAACACTGGGTGTGGAGACCCACACCCAGCAGCAACCAGTACCACATACCACAGTGCCGGGCGTGGTGGCTCACACCTGTAATTCCAGCACTCGGGAGGCAGAGGCAGGAGGATTGCTGATGTGAGTTGGAGGCTGAGCTCAGGGCCAGCCTGAACCACAAAGGAAGACCCTGTCTCAAAAAAAAAAAAAAAAAAAAGAGTTTCAGCTAAAGACAAAAATTTGATGGTGAGAAGTAAAGAATGGAAACAAAGCATATGTATATAGGGAGGTAAAGGGGTTGAAAGGAGGCCAGGGAAATGGGAAAAAATAGGAATCAAGTCTTGTCATGTCCAGGTACATATTCTCAATGATGAATGTGATCATAATGTATACCTAAAATGTTCCAATAAACGCAATAAAAGGAAAAAAAAAAAGAACTTCAACTAGCAGCCCTTTGGGCAGCACTACTCATGTGGACAAAGTTGTGCATAAAAGCATCGACCTCACATCATCCACAGCAGCTGCGGCTCAGTCCCTTCACTTCCCCCAGCTGTATCTCTCTCTCTGAACACCTGTCTGGTAGATGGCATTACAGTGACAGGCAGCAGTCGCACACTCAAATGTCCAAGTCACCACAAGGCACAGGGCAGATGGTGTTAGATGAAGCAGGACCTATTTCATTGAGTAGTTGGCTGCTAGGAAAAGAAAGAAATGGAGAGGAGATCTTGTGGTACTCTGAGGATATCACGTGCTTCCTAACTGTGCAGTGAGAGGATAATTTCCAGCTACTTCATGGGCAGAATGAAATACATACTCTGAGTTGCTGCTTGCTGTGAATGACCACCAGATGAGCTGTTTAAATCTAATCAACAATCAAGATACTACATGAAGTCTCATTATTAGTCTACAACAACAATAATGTTAATATTTTTACAGACTCTTACCCTTTTTTGGGACACACACAAAAGGTATATACTTTCCAAAAACTAATTTGTTTTACATCACTGTTTTCTGAATTCAGTAAGAACTTTCATCTCACTTTTGAAGGTGTGTAATGTTGAGGCCATTCATGAAGCATCAACACTTTTTTCCCCAAAATGACATATTGTTCTAGTTAAAAGTAAAAATGACCCAAAATAAACAATGTTTAAGTTGCCCAGAGTCATCAAATTATTTTAAAAATCACCATAATAAGCAGGTGCGATACTGCTGACATCCTTCTAAATACAAATGCCAGTTGAGCTTAATCATCAGAAGGGAGGCATTCAAGAGAGCTATTGTTTCAGTATTTTACATTTCTCTTGGCTTCTGAGACAGGATCTAACTATGTAGTTTAAAGGCTGGCCTTGAACTCACTTTTAGCCCAGGCTGGCTTTTGAAAGATGGTCTATATAGTTCACACTGACTTCAACTCACTGTGATCCTCCTGCCTCAGTCTCCCAAGCACTAGCACTACAGGTGTGCACTACCATGCCTGGCTACTTCAGTACTTTAAAGAGAAAAAAAATCACAAAACCTTATAAAGGAGGAAGAGAAAATTATTCTATTAGAGGCTTCCTTTGTAAATATAATTATTAGACCAGACAAAAACAGACACTACCACACAGACATGTTTATGGAACTAGAACATCAGACCTCCAGAAACTTGGGTTTCTTTTCACAGAGGTTTTTATTTCCATCAGATGAGAAATAAGCCAGAAAAGGTAAACAGCTGCCCAAAGTCATCCAAACTAGTGGCTTCGAACTAGAATAAAAAGCTGGCAACTGCTCATGCCTGGATTAGGGCCTGGGATTATGGTGGCCTCTGTAGAAAGGCAAGTGATCCAACAGCTGAGACATGGGTAAAGGCCGTTATCATCATACATATATCTTTTGCAAGAGCTTACCAATGCATTTTTTAAAAAAAGTTTATTGCTATTTTAGTATATGTTTAACTTCTTCAAGTTTTTATTCGAAATAAATGAGCTAAAATAGTTTGGAATTCAATTAATGTACCTCTTTAATTGAGCACAGAGACATTTCACTTTTCCTCAAGTATCTAATAGGAAATGTACCAAACAGGGTACTGCCCTGGTCCCTGGGGGCTAGTGAGGTGCTCTCGTAGACTTTGCTCTAGCCTCGGATGTTGGTCCTTCCCACATTCCATACACAGCCTCCAGCTGCTTCCCAAGTATCTCTAGCTGTTGTCCTTCTCATATTCTACCATCAGAATAATATTCTAGGATTTTTTCCCCCTTCAAAATAATCTTTTAAAAATATTTTCTTTACTCATTTGCAATGTATACATAGGAAGACTCAAATTTGCTAGTCCCAATAATTTTTAGTTTTAACTAATATACAGTGCTACTGCTGCCACCTTTCAATTCTTGCTTTGAATCTGGTCACAGGGCCATTTCCTGAGATGTTCTTGACAAGCTGGTGTATGTTCAGAGGGCAGCATGCAGGTGAACATGAGTGCCTGAAAAGTTGGGTATATAATGAGTTAAAACTTCTCAGGCCTGGACAACTGGTCAGAGGGTCCCACGAATGAGGGAGGTGTTTTACTGAGGTGCCAATTCCTACCTGCAAACCACAGGGCCAGGCTAAGTAGTGCCCTGCCCCCCTGGACAGAAGCCTGTCATGTCCCCGTGTGGCCCGCAGAGCATGTTATCTGCAAATCACAGAGCAATATTCTCAACACACTCTCCTGAACAGGAGGCAGGGCCTGAGGAAACGGACCATCCACATTTTCTTGCTGACTCTGTAACTTTCTATAGCTTTGATCATGAATGAATCTTTGTGTACAGACAGCTTCTAAACTGGCTGAGGTACCTCGCTGGCCTGAAGTGGGAAGCCAGCTCCTGCACAACCTGACAAAGAGTGGCTGATTATTGTGCAGTGAGATAGCATCATGAAACTACTGAACTCACTACAGGCATGAAGGACAGAACGGGACTCAATCAAGATACAGAGTGACTTCTCACCCAGACAGATCCTGTGTGCCCAACCCCGGTCAGTCCTAAGAACACGTTACAGGCCTTGCAGCCAGGCCAGGGAAGATTACAGGATAACAAAGAGGGAAAACGAACTTCTGGGGAAAGAAATGGGATGGGCTCTGGGAACACTGTCCAGAACAGACACTCTAGGCTTGGGGGGAAAGAGCTGACCATCCAGGACTTGAGGATGAAGACTTGCGAGGTGAAGTGTGGATACTTGCTCCTCTCCTCACCTTGGTAATTCCCCGGCAAGTGACCATCGTTAGTTTGCTGATCTCCCTGAGCTGCGTGTCTTTCCCAAATTGACCACTCTGACCACAACGATCAGGGCCAAGACCAGAACTGCTGAAGGAAGGAATGGTTAGGAGTGGAGAGGAGAGGGGAAGAGCAGGGAAGCTGTTTCGTGCAGATAAAAACTGCCATGGCGGTAACTATGACCAGGGCAAAGTACTGCTATCGTCAAGTCATATGTGACTTAGAGGGTGGAAACTTCTTCAGCACCAGTAAACACATGATAACTGCTTCTATGTTTCTGTGAATATATGGATGTGTGTGTGTGTGTGTGTGTGTGTGTGAGAGAGAGAGAGAGAGAGAGAAATGTATATATGAGGTGTGATCAAAAAGGTAAATGTTCACATTTAAAAAAAATTATTACAATAAAAAACATAAAATGCTGACGCATCCCTGCACCTTTGGTTGCTCTGAGTAAAGCCATCAGATTTACAGAAAAAGAACTGTATCAACTCAGGTTTCTTCTTTCATTAGAATAATATTTCATCTATTTGAAAAAATGCACTCAATAACTGGAGAGGGCAAATAGCTTTTCCTCCTTCTCTGTTTACTGCTTCATTATCACCAACCGGACTTGCACAACCAGCATTCCTAAGTCCCACAAGCCATTTCAATCACTTCCACTAAGACCTAGGTCTCAGTGAGAAATAGGTCAGGAGAGATTTTAGAATTCAAACTCCACGTGATTTACTTATTAAGTGCTGGGCAATTACTTCCTTTATAGTCACTTGGCCCTGAGGGTTTACAAAACTCTTCCATTCAGACACTGTGGCCCCTGGAGCCTCACTATGCTCTCGGGCAGGGGGGAGCCTGTCGATTCTGCCCACTTGACTCAGTTAGAAGCAGTGCCATGCCCTCCCCACCCAAACCAGGGCAGAGCCCACATCTTCCCATCTGCAGTCTGGGGCTCTTGTGACCTGTACAGTGGTCACTTAATGCACCAGCTCGGGCAAAATAACTATCAAACACGTGTAAACTATCTTGTCCCAGCAATTATTAAAATAGCAACACTTGGCAGAATTTGGTTGGCTCTGAATAATCTCCACCCTGGTTTGAGAGGATATGTTAGGATCCATTTTCCACCAAACTTACATGTTTCTTAATGTAACAATATGACAAATTATTATAATTAAACCAGCTGCCAGATCAGAGTTGAAAAAAAGGACTTAGTGGTCTCCACACAGAATTGATGAAATAATTCACCTTTTCTCTCATTTTTTTCTTTGAGGCCAAGCACACTGTCCAGACATTCTTGATGATTTCTCAGCTGTGCAGCGAGCGTCACATGGTGACAAAAACAGTAAGGACCCGATCATAACAGTTAAGGTCAAATCAGAGTAGTTATCAGGCCACTATCAGCAAGTTGGTGCTAACGGCTGTGGGTATTAGAAGATGTTTGAGACTATGTTTTCACCCTCAAAGGCCTCGGAGTCGTGGTGGCACCTTTATCCCAAGCAATAACATACCACAGAAATACAGAGAGGGACAAACTGGACAGACCATAGGATGGTCCAAAAGACCTAGAGATCAAGCAAAGGAAACTGGACCATTTTCTCAGCAGAAATAATTCTAATTGAGATAAGGAGGGGGTAAAAATCAAGGTAGCTAGTGTGAAAATCTTTGTTATGTTGATACCACAAAGCTCACAGGACCTCTGCTATGTGTGCCTATTGGGAGAACTCTGAGACATCAGGCCATTCCTCCAGGAATTCTATTTAAGAAGAGGAAGCTGCTGGCTTCTTAGGAGAAATGATAAAGGGTACTGTGGGACAGACGATCCACTGCTTTGGAAGCAAAAACTGATACCTCCGGGAAAGAATGGGAGGTTTTCCTAACCAGGAAGTAGCAGCAAGATGCCCTACCAAGGCCAGAGGGAGTCCTGTGCAGGGAGAAATACCCAGCACTAAAGGATTGGTTCTACTCATGTTTTCTTGAAATGAGTTTTAAATTCTATAAAAAGTGTTTTGAAATGCAAAAAAAATACGATCCCTTGGGGAAGTCTAAGCAGAGCTGAGCTCAGAGACCAAGACATCTAGGGCTGCCCAAATCTTGAAGAAAAATTCTCTCCAACTTGGTATTGCTGGCAGAAAGTGGGACAGGGAGAAGACAGTTGTAGAAAGGCAGATCTGGCTGCTACACGACAACACAGCCCAGCATCTCTGTGTAGTACAGAAATAGCAGTTTATAAAACAGGATGAATAACAACAGTTGACAAGCAAGACAGTGCAAAGACTATTAGATGTTTCAGCTACCCAGAGCTGTCCTATGCTGTGAAGAAAGAAAGGAAGCCCTGGGTGAAGGCAGAAGCCACACACTCCCAGGCTCTACTCAAATACCTTCTGCTGCTAAGGACTGGGGAAAATGGGTTTTTCATCTTTCCCTGCAATCCCTTCCTTGCAGGGATCTGGCCACAAACAAGGAGAGATCCCCTTGCCAATTTTAAGGAAGCACAGAAAGCTATAGACATGGGAAAAGATGGATTCAAGTGTGTCTGGGAGATGGATTGCTTTCATAAGCCCATGAAAATGGTCTGCATGGGCTGGGGAGTTAGCTCATGGTTCCGGTGCCTGTCTTGCAAGTGCAAGGACCCGGGTTCAATTCTCCGGTAACCACATACAATACTGGATGTGGAGACTCACACCCAGCAGCAATCAGTACCACACAGGGGCGTGGTGGCTCACGCCTGTAATCCCAGAGGCAGGAGGATTGTTGTGATGTGAGTTTGAGGCTGAGCTCAGGGCCAGCCTGTACTACAAAGCAAGGCCCTGTCTCAAAAAAAAAAAAGAAAAGAAAATGGTCTGCATTAGCTCTAGCCTGAGCCCTCCAGGCTGCCTACCCCGGGCAGGCCATCAACAGACTATTGTGGAACTTTCTGCTTCTACCCTTTTATTTCCTCAAGGAACAAATCTTTCCTTTTATGGTTTTTATCTCACCAATGGCAAATTCAAGTCTCCAGTAGAAGGGAAGGGCTGGGATTATATTTAAATATCTGTTGAGAAAACTCCCTTCTTCCTCACTGATTGCAAAGGGTCAATTTCAATCTGTCTCTGAAGTGAAGTTGCCTTCTCAGTCCAGAATGAGAGAAGTCCACTCCACACCAATCTGTTTTCAATCTCACAGGTTGGGCCTGAGAGCCTCTGTCCAGAAGCTCGTGAACTCTGGGAATTAATTCCTTCCCTTTCAGTCTCTCTTGCAAAGTCTATGTGCTGAAACAGTAAGGTTCTAACTTCTTCCTCAGCACGTGGCTTTCCTGACCTTTTGTACTTTGTTCTGCGTGAGGTAGAACCTGGTCCTGGAGCTGCTGCCTCACCTCGGGTAGTAGAGCTCTGGGGAGCTGCTCAAGGCCCACAGGCCCCAGGGCAGATGTGCTTCTAAGTTTCTTCAGCATGTGACACACATAACACAGTTAATTGAGAAGAAGTTTAAAATGTCTTTCTTTCCATGTCCAGATGTGGCTAAGTTCTAGTGATGCTCATCTGTTAAAGTGAAGGTTTGCAAAGCAACAGATTTGATACAGGACACGTAATTATAGGATTATTTTACAATATTCACCCCAAAAGTCAAATGCACAAGTGTAGGAGGTCAGTCTGTGGGCCAGAGAATGGAAGAATCTAGCTGAGGACCTGGATCCCACAGTGACATCCCTCACAAGTCCAGAGAATGGCTTACAGCCAAAGGCAACACCCTGTGCAAGTCTATATGGAGGAGCTGGACTGAAAGGTCCAAAGCTAGTAGGGGGAGCTAGGAAGTCTGTGCCATCAGTGAAGAGACTGTGCCACCAGGTGGAGGGGTCTGCACTGGAGCCAAGAAGCATCTTCCTGAACAGAACAGTGGCCATTCCCAGCAAGAGTGGGGCCTGACCTCCCCTGAAGATGAAATAGCCAAGTTCATATCAGGAAAACCAGTTACTTACAGCAAGTTTCTCCAGGAAAATCAACAGCATATCACTGTCCCCTGCAGTTCTCCTTTTATGCCACTGGCAACAATCCTCAGGTGGGTCTCTGATGCCCAGAACCACACTGACTCAGTTCAGGTGGGCATTACAAGTAGACCATTAGTTAATCCATCACATTACCCCTAAAGACTTGGCTACCACATCCTAGGTTTTCCCCTGGTACCCATTATCTCTAACTGGCAACTATCCTAATAGACATTTTCCCCTCTGACCTGCCTCTAATCTTTCCTGCCTCTGGTCCACTCTCCACATTGTTGCTGAAGGCCGCTGCCTCAACAAGATCTGATTTAAAACCCATTCCATGCGTTCATTTTGTCAGCAGCACAAAGCTGAAGTCCTTAGGTGGTCATATGTGACCCTTCACAACCTGATCCCAGCTACCCTATGTTAACGTCGTCTCTGCAGCAGGTGCACCCTGGTTGCCTCGGGTCCTACATCTCCTTGGGGCTGCCCCATGCTGCTGTCCTTACTTTGTAAATCTGGTAAATAATCCTCTGCATAGCTCTGAAGCTTTGGGAAGAAGCCTCCAGGACACTCTGGAAGCTCCAGACATTCTTTCCTCACCAACTATATCCCTAACACCATATTCTTTGCAGTAATGGTCCTTTTTCATTGTCTTTCCCTCAGGTAGACTATAAGATCTCCAGGTGTCAACACTTGTTGAATGAATTCATGAATTAATGAATGCAAAGACTTGAGAGAAGTTAGTTTGAGACTTGCAGACATTGGTATATGGGTGACTGTTGCATTCACAAGAAAACATATCGCCCCAAAAGGAACATAGTGGAGTCAAGCTGAGAACATCAACATTAGAACTCTCAGAAAACAGAGGACAACCTCTCAGAAAGGGAAGGAAAAAAAGCCCAGAGATACTTCAGGGCACAGTACCCAAAGACCAAGCAAGAGAAGATTCAAAAGCGATAGTATAGTTTGAGGAAATATATAAACTGCATAAATATATAAACTGAATAAATGCAGTAACTTTTGTCAAGGTGGATAAAAATCAAATAGGTAAAGTCAGGAAGGTATGGAGAAAGAATTCTTATGCGTGATTGCCTGATGGAAAGATGCTGCCAGAATCTCAGATGCACACAAAGGCCACCACGACTTCATTATACAAAGCACTTCCACTACTACCGGGACGTCTGCCATCAACTCTGTTCAACTTGAAATGGATTCTGCTTTTGCTAGTGATAATCTGACAAGGAATTTTCCCGTTCATTTTTGCGTCAGTTTGACTATGATGTGTATTTCCATTGTTGTACTGTTATTTACAAATAAGTGTCGTTTCCACTGTAGAATCTTTCTGACTTTTTAGACAGGATTATATTGAGAGTGTGAACCACAAAGGAAAACAAGAATTATTGCATTATCATATCAGGACATTTGGGTGAAAATCTTAATGAAGTTATGTGAATGGAAGCTATCTAGTCTCGATAAGTACATTTTTATTTTCATTAAGATAAATTTTAGTCAATTCTTACTGTTGTTTCCAGGACCAGATATTGCTAGCCTAGGGCTTCCTTTACCACCTTGTCTTAAAAATTTGCTTTTCTTCTCCTAATTTTTTCACGTGTAATTGTTTCAAATCAGACTCAGTCTTGAAACACAAAAGCACATGCATTCAGTTTAGATTTTCCAGACACACACAGATGTCATCTCAGCAAAAATGTAAGGTTTTACAGGCAGATATTGAGACTGTATCCACAGTAGATACTAAATACATGTGGGAAGCATGGCTGGATTTCTTATACAACACTTATACATTGAAGTTAGGCAATGTAATATTTATAGCCATAAACCATTCCCTGCCAAACGTAGAGCTCATGGCCAACATCACTAATTGATTTTGGCAGACTCCCGGCTAAGCCTCTGCAGCCCACGACATTGCAAGCAGCAAATTACCCACTAGTCAGTGAGCTCATGTGAAATCTCCTCATTCTTAAGTCAGTGATGTTCAGTTTGAGCACTCACAGCTCCCTTCTCCTGTGGGTGTGGCCTGCAGGCTACAGAATAGAGACTGCTGCTAAGAGGACAATGGGTAGAAAGAGTATGGAAAATCTCTGATTTACCACAGGTTGTAGTGCGATTCCATCTTAAAGGCAAAAGATTCTCAGTTGGACATTCTTAAGTGGGGACCATCTGCAGCTGAAATGAGACTCGGTCCTGCTTTAATTTCTAGGTCCTCCTATTAAAATGGTGGATACAAGCCATTTTAGGCTATTGATTTCATATACACATACATGTATCATTTCAAATCTGTTCAGACAGAATTAAAACACAATGGTTTTGGATCTCCATTGGCCACTGACTACCAGGTGGATCTTTCCCATGTGGCACCACTCAGACACTGGCTTCTGCTTCCCTCTTCTGTTTGGAAGGACCATACGGTTCCACTGAGTGTCCCTGGGTGGCCCGGAATAATCTTCCCACCTTAATCATATCTTCGAGGTTGCGCCGTGGCTATCTTGGAGGGGCATTTCTGGTCTCCCAACTGGTGTTCCTTCTGCCTAGAAGCCCAGGTAACCTCTTCAGGAGACTGCTGCCCATTCCTCAGACAATCCTGTAACACCCCACAGAAGGGTCACCCCAACTAGAAGGCTCTTGCCTCCAGTCTGAGGGCCTCATTCCTTTGCCTGCTCGGGCCCATGTGCAGTGCTTATCCTGTACTGTAATTTATTTGTCCTCAAGCATGTATAATTTCAACCAGTGAGTCATGATGTCTTACTCATTCTTGCATGCAGAGACTTAACGTTTGTAGGTGCAAAAAATTAATGCATAAAGACCTCAGGAAGAGACAGACAAGAACAGTAAATTCACAGGACTTCGGTTTGTAGTATAACTTATGATAGCTCACAATTGGGTATTATCACAATCAACAAAACTCTTTTATCTTTTAACTATTCCAGGGAGTTATTAGGTGGATTACAAAATATTGCCTAGTTTTAAGTGTCCTCCTGGGTTTATCCAGAAAGACAAGTTGCACCCCAAGGGCTGGGTTAGATGCCAAGTTGGATGTGATATTATCTGCATGGTCTCTGAATTTAAAAACAAAACACTTGCCTAACAAATCCAACTGGCTGGTTGAGTGTTCAAAGAAACTTGGTTGTAATATTTATTTGGTGTTTCAATATCTACAAGTTCTTCCATAAAAATTACTGAAATTCCAAATGAAACAATTTAAATAGCCTCAAGTATTTAATTTTTTTTTTTCTTAGGTTTTTTTTTTTTTTTTTGAGATAGGGTCTCGCTTTTGTGGTTCAGGCTGGCCCTGAGCTCAGCCTCAAACTCACATCACAATCCTCCTGCCTCTGCCTCCCGAGTGCTGGGATTACAGGCGTGAGCCACCACGCCCGGCACTGTGGTATGTGGTACTGGTTGCTGCTGGGTGTGGATCTCCACACCCAGTATTGTTATGTGGTACCGGGGAATCGAACCCGGGCCCTTGCGCTTGCAAGACAGGCGCCAGAACCACTGAGCTAACTCCCCGGCCCCTCAAGTATTTAATTTTAAACCTAAAGAAACAGATAAGGCTACATAAATGGAGAAAGATCTATTTTTAAAGTGGATGCTTTGCTATGAATGCATAATGTTACTTAACACTGCACAGCACAGAAATCCAAATAAAATAAAACTGAGTATCATACATCTAGCAGTTGAGCTAAAGAAACCCAGGAGTTGTGCATAAAAAAAGAGATCATCACCTGTGTTGTAACTTGAACACGAATCTACTTGTTTTTTATTTGTAGCAATAATAAAAGCTGCTTGGGTTCGTTTTAGGTTAAGCCACTGTGGAGTTTTAAAGTTGAGGGCGATGTGGAAATGAGCCTTTGGTTACATTTCAATTGCTTTTCCTCGCCTGGATGAAATACTTAGGAATTTTATATCCAGAAGGATCTATATCGAGAAGGATCTTATTTCCAGTTGGATCTGTAACAAACTTCACCTCCATGAAAGGCAAACTGAGGCCCGGCTGCTTCCTCTTCGTCAGGGAGACCTCAAGGCTAAAGGAGAATGTACAGCCTAAGAACATGAGACTTGCTGTAAAGGGTGAGTCGCACCCATATGCTGTTTCTCACTGTAGATTTTAAACTCGATGCAGTTTTAGACAAAAAAGCAGCACTATTATTCAATATGTGTGCTGGCTTTCTCAAACTGCTAGATTTTTCTAAAAATGTATTTAGAGATACATGTATGAGCAATGAGGACCACCAACCAAACTATTAGGCTAAAATGGAGAAGTGAAGGTCTAATATGTATGAACAGTGGTCATGTTGTCACCATTTGTTTTTGTATGGGCATTCCAAGCTTTTCCTATTATTAAATCAAGGCAATATATAACCCCAAAGCAGAGCCAGTCTAGGAAATCACTGAGGATCTGGCATAGATTTGGAGCCATCTCAACCTATTCTCAACCACGGACACATCACTGCATTTCTGGTCTATTGGGATCAATCAAAAATGTGAATGAAGCACACCCGTGTAATCCCATCATTCTGGGAGGGTGAGGCACGAAAACTACATATCTGAGCCCAGCTTGGACAACTTTGGAAAGATTCTGTCTCAAAATTTTAAAAAAGAATTTTTAAAAATAAAAGGCCTGGAGATGTAGCTCAGCACGAAGGGCCCAGGTTCAATCCTCAGTGCCACCACCCTCTTAGCATACACTTTATGTGTGAGTGTATGTGGGTAAGTTTGTAATACACTTAGTAAATAAAACATCTGAACCCACTGAGTAGTACTTGGAGAACAGGCTTGAGAACTGAGCTTTCCTGAGAAGTAAAATTAGTTCTCACTAGAGCAAGGACAGTATGTGTAACTTGCCCCTCTAAGGGCCAATAATCCTACTAGTGACAGTTCTAGAAAGAATAGCAACAGCACCGAGATCGCAAAATGCAGTTTTAGTAGTGTTAAATCAGACCTCCGGAGAACTATACTTTTCTAACTCTCTTCTGAAAAGAAATTTTTTCCCACCCTGCATTTCGCCCGGAACACTACTACGTTCAGCATAGTAGCAACTAAAAAAAATGTGTTTCATCTAGAAACAAAAGTGAGAAAACTTCAAAAAACATTGCGCTTCTGCACTGCGAGGTTTCCAAGTTTTAATATAAAGCTAAAATAAGGCAACATAAAGACGGTTTTACAGTAGCCAGACTTTTAACTAGTGCCTATAAACACAACCACAATCAAAGCATAATATATTATTTTTTACAGCATGAGTTGACAATGGAGCAGCATTTTTTTTTTTTTTTTGCTAGTTTGCTTTATCAATTATGCGATTTTCAAGCTCAAGATATTTCATAAGGCAGGCAGGCAGGCTAATGCTCAATATTAAAATAAACCGGTTCTTCAGCGACTTTGTTATGGAAGTCGAGGCACGTTTCCTAATCCCAGACCATCAAGTAATTCGATGTCAGCTCGCTATGGTGTCAAATGCGACAAACTCCAAGAGCTTCAGTCGCGAGGCGGCGGCTCGCAGCCCCCACTACTTCCCGCACTCCTGCAGCACGAGGACGCGGCGCCCTCCCGCTTCCCAACGCACAACCCGCACTCACTGTCCTCGGGCCAAAGCCAGAATGCCCTCTGCATTTTCCGGGGGAAACTGAGGCACGGTGACCCGAGTGACCAAGCCCAGCGAAGACCCCGGGATTGGCGTCGTTTTTTCCCAGGAGACTCGCACTGTGGACCTTGCGTCCCCGCCCTCGGAGGTTACCGCGTCCGCAGCGCGCCGGGATCCCATCATCTTGCGCCCCCGAGCTGGCTGCGTGGACCCCGCCGAGCCTCCCGGCGCCAGCCCGGGCTGCGGCTCTCCCAGCCCAAGCGCCCGAAAGTTCCGCAGCTCTGTCGGCCTCCGGCCGGTGCCTGCTCCCGCCCAGCGCGCCCCGCCGCCCGTCGCCCGGCTGACCTGACACCGCAGCGCTGCTCAGGGGGTCGCCGTGCGCCCCTCGCCATGGCCAGCCCGAGAGCGGCCGCCGCCCGGGAGCGGGTGCCGGAGCCGCCGCCTCCTGCTCCTCCGCGTCTAGCAGCGATGCGGGCTGCACCGCTGGCGGCCAGAGTGCGGCTCCCACCTCCGGCCGCGGAGCCGGCTGGGGCCGAGCATGCCCAGTAGGTCGCCGCGCCGCGAGCCGCTGCAGCCGGGTTTTCGCGGCAACCCGGTCGGGGGCGGGGAGAGTCTGCAGGGGCGTGCCCAGTAAGGGGCGGGGCCAGCACCCGTGCTGACCGGCGAGCGACCCGTGGGCCGGACTCGGTTCCGCACTCGGTGCCTCGGTCTCAGCCGAGGACGCTTCGTTCAGACGCGCGCTCGGCCTCGGGCTCGCGGCGCGCTCCGCCGCTTCCTCCGCGACTTTGTGCTGTCACGGCGCCGGGTCGAGGCGGCAGGGAAGCTCCGCGAGGTCCATGCGGGGCGAGGCGCCCAGCCGCCCCCAGGCCCGGCCTCTGCGCGGCCCCCGCACGGCGCGTTCCCGGGCCTCCGAGGGCGGACGCGGGGCTCTGTGATTTGTTCCGTAAGAACGACTTGTAGTTTCTGCGACGGACAGTTCGTGAGGCATTAGTACGAAAAAAATGATTACTTTGAAATTATTTTCGACAACCCCGGAAGCCCTCGCCGCGCGACCCAGCGCCGCGGGCGGTTGGCTCGGGCGAGCGCGTGCCTTTCCGAGCCGACCGGGACTCCTCCCCGCCCGCCGGCCCCGCCCGCTCCGCCGCGGGCTGCCGTGCAAACACGGAAGCCGGATCGGGCCAGCTGGTGCTCCCGGAGCCTGCAGCGGGCTGGGCGCGCTCCGCACTGGGCCAGGCCGAGAACTGGCGCCCAGAAGGGGGCTTTAAGCGCTCCTCAGTCAGCCCTTCTCTAAGTCTCCGACAAACTGCGCGAACTGCAGCTTCGGAGCGCACTCCGCGTGCCCTGCAGCGCCGCGCCCGACTGAGCATGCTCCGGGCGGGGCTCCGCACGCGGCTGCACTGTGGGTCTGCTGAGGTGCTGCGGGGCTCTCTGCAGCCAGGACCTCGACGCTGGAGGGAGCGGGGCGCGGCGCGTGCACCGAGGACTGCTCGCGAGTGTTAGGGCCTGGGTCGTGGGTTACGCGGAGGTTCTTGGTTGCAGTGAATCGCACCTGGCCTTTCGATGAAAGGTCTGTGTTGGAAATCATTTCAACGTTGGTTTTGTAGTGTCCCATTTTCGCACACAGAACTTTTTGGCTCGTTCCTCCTTTCAACTTTTTAAATAAAAGTTCTTTACAGTTGCCCTAAACCCTAAACTCGATGTCCCTGCTCTCAAATAATTCTGCAGTATTGTAATTTTTTTTTTTCTCCTTAGGTGTTTCTGTATTCTCTCAGGTGCTGGGCCCCTCTTCATTCTTAGGACCTGCTGGGTGCTCTGGTATGTCTTAAACATGCTTGTGGTGGGGCTGGAGAACTTCCTTTTATATCCTTTTGCAAAAGAGAAGACTGAAATGGAGAAAGGTTATGGGGAAAACGTTTTATGGTTTTGAATTAGTAAACTCGGAAACCTACGGATAGAGGTGGAGGAACAGAACAGAGACGGAGAATGACAGGCGGGAGGGCGACTGGGTTTAGTTGTGGGAGATGGAAGGCAGGTTTGACGTGATGGTGGGGCCTGGCCTCATTCCAGTCTCCAGACCTTTACCGCGAGTGAGTTCAGCCTCAGGACGGCTGTAAACGTCTCTCGTGGACGCTCACTCGTGGAAGGCTGTATTTACATCTGCCCTACACCCTCAGTCCCAACTTGTACAAGGGTCCCCCACCCAGCCCCTTGTCTTTGAGATGCCACCCTTGCTGGTAGGCCGAAGACAGTCCCTCCACTTGTCCAGGTACCCACGGACATCCATCCCACACCCAGTTTGGCCTCAAAAAGGTGGTTAAGATATCTCTACACCAGCCCGTACTGCTGCTGCTCCTACCTGGCCGGAGCCTCCTGCTTCCTGGCCTTTTCTCCTTCCCCGTGGTTACTGATACTCACATCCACCCAGCTGCTTTCACCACAAACCTGAGGGTTTCAGTCATTTGACTGTCATACTAGTCATCCAGCTGTCTACCTGTCCTCAGGCAGTGCATAAAATCCCTTCCTTCACCCAAGTCTGCATGTGCGCTGCGGCCTTCAGTCCACGGCCCCCTCCCCTGCAGCCAGGAGCAAAGCCCTAAGCTGGCCCTGGCCATTGGCCTGTTCTCCATTCTTGTCTCCTCAGACTTTTCCTTTTAAGCAAATTATATCATAGTCTAACTTCTACAAGTCTGCAACGCCTTCAATATAAAGCCAAAGTTTTAAACGTGAACTGGCCCCTGCTTTTCCTTCCAGGAGAATCCAGCTGGTGTCCTATATCTCAGCCAGTCCAAGCTACCTGCTGTGTGAGTCTGTCCTTTATGGACATGTTTGTCTCTTGTCTCTCCTTCCTCCCTGTTCACCTGACAAATGTGAGGCTTTCAGGTCACTTAGATCAGACTGAGTGTCCTCTGGCCTTCCTGGGGTGGCTGACTTCCCCCCGAGTGGTTCACTAGGATCGTGTATTTTGTCTTCATTTTGGCACCCGGTCTTGTTTTCTTTCATCTCCTCCACCATACTTTGGGCACCTAGAGAGTCAGGGCTATGTCTCAGCCATTCTTGTATCTTTGTTCTCAGTATTAGCAAAATTTTATTGAAGTAATGAATGATGGACACATACCATATACTATTTCAAGTGTATTAATTTTAAAATTTGCTGTTGAGGACTGTAAGTATTGTAAACGAACTGAAAAGGCAAAGTAGTAGAATAAAGTCACATCTGGTGCAACCTGTTTGGTGGTAATGCTTCTTTGAATAAAGCTGGTGAGATCTCAAGTCTGAGCCCCTTAAAGCCAGTAGATGTTTTCTCTTCAGAACTCAGGAAGAGGTTTGTGGACTGGTCTGATACACCTGTTTTATTGGCCTGTAACAGCACAGCGCTGAATATCCATGATGCCATACATTCCATTGTTCTTTGTCACTGTGGTTCCTTCGGTAGTGTAGCTATAACCTTCTAATAATGTGATTACTCCTTAGAATAGATTTTATTTTTTTCTGTTGAAAGCACATCACCCCAGATGGAATTACTGCAATTTTTTAGGAATTACTGTAATTTTTACAGTTCTAGCAGCTCCTACTGTCAGCTAATACCTAGAGCTAAGTGTAGAGGGGCCACCTGCTCCGGATTCACCTGAGGATAGAATGTTCCAGAAGGCAGTGGCTCCAGGTGACTCTGCAACCTGTATTTGAGAAACAGTCCCAAGTCATGTGGATAAAAAGAAAAATAATAATAGTCCAAACTTACAGTGACCTCTATTTTGGTTTCCTTGCTAGAGAGATACCTATTTATAGGTGGAATATCATTCTGCTTTAAAAAGTATTAGTCATATTTGCTTTTATTTAATAGCATTGGCTTATATTAGAGTCTGGAAGATATATAAGAGCCTAATGGAGTAGCTGCTCAGTGGTGTTGTACTTGTTGACCCGTTTAGGGACCATTTATGGTAATCAATGGAGACCCAGTAGTATTCTCCAGCATATTTTCCCTAAATTGTACCTCTTCAGCAGGCAATAAGTAGGGCAGTGGAAGTTTTGATCTTATGCCCTGCCCAGAAAGATCAATAAGAGAATAGGATCCTGCATTAGGCTTTTTCTTATTCCTGAGAGTTTGAAAGAGCCCACTTAGGAAGGGGTTGGATGGGATGGGATGAAAGGAAACCAGCACTTCTATGTTCTTGTGATCTGCTGGCTGGGGAGCCCACAGCCCCTTGAAAGGGCTGAGTCAGTGTTAGCCAACTGTTTCCTTCCTCATTGTGGGTTTAGGCTGTGTGTGGAGGTTGAGCCTTGGGAGGTATGCACGCACATGTGTGGTCTGACTAGATTTCTCTCTGTAAAAATCGAGGGATTTCACAGCTGCCTGTAATTTATAGGGAGCAGGAGACCCAGCCCGACAGTTACAACCTTCCTGACTTCCCTCTGAGGCCACGCTCCAGCCCTTCTCCCCAACAGTTTGCTAGCTTGGGACACTCATGGCCTTCTTTTTACTTCTCCACCCCAGCCAGCTTCACGGATTATTGGCAGGAAAAGGAATGTATTAAGGACACTTCCTTCTTCGTGTAGGGCTCGGGTTTTCTGAAAGCTGGCTAGATGTTTGTATGGGAAATGTTAAAAGAAGACACCTCCTGGTGAACCAGGTATAAAACAGACCTCTGAAGACTTTGACTTGAGAGATGCCTGAACTCTAGATGGGACTGTTCCATAAAGAATTTGACTTTCAGGTGCTTTGCCCTTGAGTTTTGGAAAAATTATATTATATATGTAGCCTGGAGTTTTGTGCTTCAGGTTTGTAATTTTCTGAGAAGGAGAGATGGCCAAGCATCCCTGAATTGGACAGAGTAGGTTAGGTAATCCACACACCCCATGCCACAGCACACCACACTTACACAAGATAACATATTCTGCAGGAGTATGGTGCACTCAGCCACTCCTTGGTCCTCGTACTGGACAGCGAAGTCATGTGATCTGCATCAGAGTGCTGCTCAGAGGAGAGGGGCTGTCAAGCCTAGAGGTTCTGGAAGCATGATCTAGACCCAAGCAGGAAATACTGGGAATGTGTTCCTGCAAATTCATTAAGAAATCCTGAAGTAAGCTTGGAAAGCTGTGTTGTGATTTTTCTGTATTAGCAAATTCATATATTTTTCCTGCCTGAATAGTTGTCCACTAAAATTAAAAAGGAAGGAAAGAAAATTATATATTTTAATCTTTTGTCTAAACATAGGGTAGATGTAGGCTTCTGTGCCAGTAAGTGGTTGAGGAGAAGCCAGGAAATGTGAAGGCAGGAAGCAAGAGGCTGGGGTAGAGGGCTGGGAGTGCAGAGGTCTTGAGCAGAGGGTTGGTTGCCCAAGAAGGCTGGGATGGGAGAATAAGAAGCTAGCTCAGCAGGAGGTGAGGAAAGCTGGCTTCATTTGTTAGCATCTCAAAGACACTAGTAGGCTAAGCAGACTTGCCTTATATAGGCATCTGGCTTTGATCTCCTCTGTCAGGTGAGCTCCTGATAGAACAAGTGGCCAGCTATCCAAAGCCCAGGTCCCTCTACAGCATGAGGCTCAAAGACTGAAAACAGCCACAAGCTTTTAGGATGGGAAAGGGGGTCTGACACTGACTCTTTCCTCCCTCTGTCCTTCTTGTCTCTCTGTCCCTCTCCCTTTCCTTCCCCTTCTTTCCTCTTCTTTTTGTCCTGAAGATTGGGAGCTTGAACACAAGGCCTTTGTGTGAAACTACATCCTAACCTATTGAATTTTTATTTTGAGACTGGGTCTCTCTAAGGCACTAAGTTGCTCTGACTGAGTCCAAACTTGTGATCCTCCTGACCCAGTCTCCCAGAGTGCTGGAATTATAGGCATGGGCCACCATGCCTAGCTTAACACAATTTTCTTTGGATAATGACATCACTATGCCCTACAAATGAAATTCCCTAAGAAATGGAAATTTGTGTTCTTTTCTGTCACAAAAGGCTCACTCTAAATGACGGACCTTCAGTATGGCGCCTGCTTCTCCTCCACCAGGTAATATTACAATTTCTACTTATAACTACAAGAATGATTGGTCTGCTCGTTTTGTTCCCCATCAAGGATAAGAATGCTTATGAATACTTCTTTGCTCACAGGCCACATGGCAGAGGCTATATTATAACTGCAATTGTTCCGAGGAGGAAATAGGTTTTTTTCTTGGGACTACATTTGATTTTCAGGCACATATGCACTCTAGTTTCTCCTTAGGAATATTTTTAAAAAGCTGATCTTGGACAGCTTCTGGCACATTATAGGTTCTAGTACATTTTGTTGAACTGTATGCTAGAATTCAACGATAGAAGGAGAGCTGGAGTATTTTGGAGGTGAACATACACACAAAAAGTCCTTCACTGAGTTCATCTAAAAGGCTATACAGATTGTGGCCTCAAGTCTGTATAGAACTGATTCTCCTTTTCTTTGCATTGATTTGTTTCATATCTCTTACCAACATGTTTTCCCCGGAGACTGACTGGGTCAGCCAGCATAAAGACAAAGCTATAAAGAAATCTTGAATATGAATAGATTCATATATTCATGAATAGATTCATATATTCATAGTAACATGAAGAACTAACTTAACTATGGACAGCTAATAGCTGAAAAAATAGCCTTATTGCCTTCATCTCAAACATGCTTGGAAATTAACCACCCCTCAAACTTGAGGAATGGTGGCCTAAGTGGGACAGTTTTCTTAAATCGCATAGACTATGACTTAACTGCTCACAAGGATACAATGTAGCGTAAGAGGTACGATGAAGAATTGCCAATAAGCGTGACATTGATTATTAACAGGGAAAAGGAAGACGGGAATGTAAACGGACTCCAAAGTGTCTCTCAAGGCGAACGAGTTGGTGGTTGATGCTGTATGCTTATAGTTTTAATTACTGAAAACGAACTAAGTTCAAAAGGGAAAGCTCAGCTGTCTTTAAGAATCTTTGACCATGACATAAATATTACATTTCTTTGACCTTTAATAAAAGTCCACTGTTGCTTACTGCCCATGGGAGACACCACAGGTAACGGCAGAGCCACCTGTCATGTCGTGCAGTTTACAGACCTACAGCTCACCTGGCTCCGGACCTCCCGTGCAGAGGGTACCAGGAAAGGAGAACCAAAGACAGCTCTGAAAGTGTATCACAAGCAGCACCGAAAGAGTCAACTATGGGGAAATCAGTCCTTCCTTCTGTCTTCCGGCCATCGTGCACTCGTGCTTGCTGTGTTTGACTGAGAGTGATGAGCGCTTTGAGTTCTAACCACCTCAGTCTCCTTTTGGCTTGGTGCGTCCTGTCTTCACGTTTACTCTCCCAGTTTCTCCTGGCACCATGACTCGGGTGTACGTCTCCTTCAAATAATAGTTGCTTTTTACCTTGAGACATTGAAAATGGGCTTTGACGGGAAAGGGAAAAACATAGAAATCACGCGATTCTACCATCTCCAGCTTTTGGATTCCCACGAATACACCCTTTTATACATGTGAATTTTATTTACAGAATGCATTGCTCTGGGAAGGAGCCATGGCCAGAAATTAGTGTTGCCGGCTTCCAAGAGGCTGCTGTTACCGTCCAGAGAATCAGTTCCGGGAGGTTCTGTTCCGAGAGCACCTGCGAATTGTGAAAAACCGTAAGTGTCAGAGATGGTCAGAAAAATGGCTATAAAAAGCTATTTTAATAGTTTAAACTCTAAATATGCTATGTTCTCCAAGGGCATGCAATTTAATTTAACCAAGTACTGTATTAATAAAGCCTTGGAAGCTACAGGGCGTTTTGGCGGCATCTTAGGGATCTGAGGACTTTAAGAAGAATAAAATCGAGAACTCTGGAGGCGGCAGCACTAAAATCAGTAACCTGTTTGACCACGGAGCTGCGGCTGCATCCGCCAGGGCCGGGTCATAGGGAAGCAGCCAATCAGCAGAACGGAGAACTGAATAACGCCCTCGGATTGGCTACTTGCAAATCTCTCGGGGGGGGGGGATGCGTAGGATAGTTGTGATTTCCGCGAAACTGAAGGGGCTTCCCTAAACTCTTCCTAGTTAGGTTCTGAGGAAAATTCCACCAACGACTACGCTACGACTGTGCAGAGGAATAGAGTCGCGGCATCTTGTTCCCAACCGCCTGACTTCCTCTACGGAGCCTCCGCCGGCTGCCGCGGCCTCGCTTCCGCCAGGGCGAGTGGGCGTTCCGAGCGCGGCGGGCTGCGGAGCGAGGACCCCGGCCGGCTCCCCGCGCTGGGCCGTGGTCCCGCGGCGCCTGCCCGGCCCCAGGAAAGACCCCGCGGGGCTGTGCCTGACTCCAAGGCACCTCACCAGGCTCCATTTGCCCTCCGAGGGGTGGCTCTGCCCAGAAACGCTCTTCTTGTAGAAGCAACGTGCTCCGTGAAACTAGAGGAGCGTGAAATAACAGGAATTCAAGGAGCAGGCGTGCCCGCGGGCGATAAAAATGGCGAATGGTGAAAGCCACATCGCTCTGAATTCCCTTCAAGACACTCCCTCGTGTTCCGAACACACATACGCCTTGTTTCCATGTTTATTTAATCATTTTCCGGGTTTCTGAAGCAAGTTAGGAAGTTCTCTTTCATGAAGGTTTTTAGCTGCCTCGATGTCTTACCTATTCAAAAATTTACCTTTCACGGTCCTTTTGACTTTGGGGAAGAGCCAGAGGTTGGGCAGCGTCAGATTGAGGGAACAAGATGGATGAGGACACCCTGGGATTTTTCACCTTCCCTTTCCACTAGGCGGCGCTCGGCAGCGACATTCACCATAAATTGTTTTTTCTATCACATCTCAAAAATACGCTGAAAAACCAAGACCTCCAGAAATGTTACGGAAAGTGGCAAGAATGAGGAGATATGTGTGTTCAAAGCGAGGGGGAGTATTTTTTTGGGGGGAGAATATTAATGGCAATGTGTCTTTTAGTCTAGTACACTTTTAAAGTTTGAACACTTGGTGTATATTTTTACTACCTCATATATATCTTCCTTTGAAAGTCATATCATCTAAGTACAACTATTTAATGGGATCAATATCTTTAATATGTACAAATGCATATAGTTAGTTTGGAGACTCTTCTCTCCTTTGTTGTGTTAGCTGTCGGATTAAACATTAGAATGACTATAGATGATCATATCTGTGAAACGGTAAATACAGCATGTGAACTTGAGCATTATTTGCTCTTAATATTATCATACGAAATTAGCCATATAATTCATGAGTTTCAGAATAGATGAGAAGTAATGTTTGGACGGGTGAAAGTCATCTTATGAATAAGTGGAAAAAATCAAGCCTAATGTATACCTTTTAATTTATTATAAAATAAATATGTCAGCTCTGC
>PVIR01008870.1:23700-55369 GCA_004026965.1 Petromus typicus | reverse complement strand
ATAAAACAATGTCATTATATACTATTTAAATTAGATCTTGACTTTTGATTATTTCAGTATTCCTTGATCCTGGGTATTCTTTTCTCTCTGAACAATTTTTAACTTTTCAGACAAATAGCTGTTGGCATTTTTTGAATTATTACTCCTGTTTCACAGAGATCATATCTTCTGATGTCACCAAAATACACATTTGTGAATTTTCTTTCATTTCTTAGTGTAAATCATTTTCAGGACTTGGTTTTTTCCTAAGTTTCCACAATTGTATTGTTTCTCCTTTGCTGAATAGAAATTCTTCACAGGCCTATATGTTATATTTATGTTTTGGATATTAAAAGTCTCCAGTGGTGCAGAAAACCAGCTAAACTCAGCTAAACCTGTTCTTCAGGTGGTGGGGGCGGGGTGGTATTCTTAGGAGGCGGAGTTCTCCCCTCCCCCGGGGAGCCACGTTCCCTGTTTCAGGCTTGCAGCAGGACAGCACAGTGATGCTCACCTGTGACCAAGCAGGCCTCTGTTCTCTCTTCAGCCCCCTGGCTGCTCTGTTCTTTGGGCTTTTACTTCAGAAAACCTTTAATTTAAAATTCCTTCCTTCTGCTTTGGTCTGCAAACGTTTGAAGCCAATTTCTAACCAGTTTCACAACCTGGGAATCTCTTTCTTAAGAACCTGAGAGGATCTCTGTGAAATGTGATCACCAGGCCTAAACTACCTGAATCTCTCAGGGGCTGTGGGAGAGCGGAAGCTGTAATTTGGAAGTGAGCTATGGAAGTACCTGACATCATGGAAACAAGAGAAAGATTGTTTTTCCTTGAAATAAGCCCAATTAACTAAGACAAAGAGGGCTAAAATGTCCCAGTTTGAACCCCAAAATATTCTCTACTTTCTGCTTTCTCAGGGATAAGTTCTCCTTGATTTCTTTGGATAGTAGACATTTTGAATAATCCACTGTAGGTTTTCCTGGACATGTGTCACAGATTCAGAATGCTAAACTTTCATTGAAAGGATTATGTTAACTTCATCTTGAGTATCATATTCTAAACCAATACAACAACCTGTGTTTCCAGTAGATAGAAACCCAGCTGTTTTGAATACCTACTGTTTCCCACTTTTTATTTTATTTTTTGTTTTGTTTTTCTGTGTTGCTCTAGACCTGTATAACTCATGAAGTGAAATGCTGGAAGTGCCGGCTTGTCGTGGGGAAGGCACAGGCTCTGAGTAGCTGCAGCTCCCACTGCTGAGATAAGAAATCTAACCCACCCTGAATATTTCCTTCATTTTAGGATCAGGTTCCTGCTTTACTTTCTTGACCATGCCAATTTAGGAACTTTCAGTGATACTAAAGAACTTGGGATATGATAGGTCTGGAAGGGAAGGAACCTAAATTGAATCAAAGGAATGCTGGTAAATAGTTTACCTTGGGTAATTGCTGCTGGAATGTTGGAATTTGCAGTTTTGAAAGGGATTTAAAGTTTAAAAAACAAACTCTCAAAGCCTCATTCAGCCTTAGGCCCCCCCTGGAACCCACCTCACCTCATGGCCTTGCCCTAAAAAAACCCCAAAAAACAAAAAACAAAAGAAACCCTGAAAAATAGAATTCTGGGCAACCTGCTTTCTAGTCCGATTTCTGTCAGCCTGAAGCCATCTTTTTCTCAATAAATTTTTCCTTGTTTTAAAATTTCTGTTGTTCCCAGAATTTATTCCTCAGTTTTGGAGAACATGAGCTCGTGTTGTAGATATCCAGCAGGTTTGAGAGTTACCTCTATTCCCTCTACATCAATCGTCTTTATCTTGAGGTCCGGTCTCCAACACATATCTTTGACTGCAGGTGTGATGTTTCACCTTTGTCCTTACTTTCTGGAGGATCTATCCCTATCTGAGTGCCTAAAATATTTCTATTTAGTTATTTTCTAACTCTGCTGTCTATAATTCTTTAAGTTTAGGGGTCAAGTTTTTTGTCTCAGAAAAGTAACTGAGAAGTGTATGCACCTATTCCCCAAGCTGAATGTACATTTCATGTACTGCAAATGAGCATGAATAAAATAAAAATTAATAAGCCCACCCATGTCTCCTTTCTGACTCTCTTATTACTTCTACCCCACCTTACACATAAAGGAAGATACGTTCTTTAACTTTCTCCTTGAGTTTCAGTCAGGCAGTAAAGGAGAAAACAGCCCAATTTTCTTTTTTCTCTTCATTCTTTTTTTAGTTTTCATTTGTAGTGCCATAGTGCATCTCTAATGGGATAAAGACCTGCACATTCTTACTCTGGAAGGCATTTGAATTTGAAGTAGACAGGCTTTGCTGTTATCACATATGACTGGAAACCTATTGGTCACTTAGAAAATTTAAGAGGTAAAAATAGGGTCTCCTTGAGAAGAAGGGCTGATTTAGAATCATTTCACAGCAAAATGAAAAGGAACATTTCAAAGAGGGAAGAGAAAGAAAAGTGAAACTCCCTAACTAAAACAGTAGTTCATTCTGATCTACTGTTATAATTCTGTCATGATCACGTGGGTGGGATAATGAAGGCTTTAAATAAAGATTTAAAAGTGAAGGTGAATAAAATAAGATGGATTCGAGAGGCTTTGGAGGATAGATTTGGCTTGTACCTCTGATGAAGTTTGATGGCTAAGGGAGAAGGGACTAATTATGTCTAAAATGTCTCCCTTGGGCCATAAACAAGACAAGAGACTATGCAATATATTAGAAAGATAATGTGTGTCTAAGATAGGCTCTGCCTTAAAAAATGTATGAGTTTTATCACATTTTTTAAAAATCCAAAGCCTGTTTTCTCATCTAGTTTATCTGACTGCTTCACACTCCTGGGGACTGAACAATGAACTTTCTCACTAAGCTACATCCTAGATTTCTTTTTCTATCCCCTCCCCTCCCCCCTTCTCCTCTCCTCTCTCTTTTATTTTAGAATAGGTTCTTGTTAAGACCCTAATTGCCCAGGCTGGGTGTGAACTTGCCATGTATCCTCCTGCTTCAGTCTCCTAGAGCGCTACAATTGCAGGCATACACTGCTGTGCCCAACTTCCCACCCACCTTTGCAATAAAGAGCAATATGTTGCCTCCAGAGTGAATTATATCCTTGAAATCATAGCAGATATATATCCAGCGTCTATTGTGTGGTAATTATAGTATGAAAATTAAGATGCAAATTAAGATAATACATTTATATAGATAATGAAGGATATTATTTTCCTAGCCAATATAACTATAAAATATTAAGCTATCATTAAAATTCAACATTTATGCTATAAATAGTAGCTAATAGGCAAGTTTATTCATTATAGCACAAATTAGTAAATAATTCATCTTTTACATAAAAATTCTAAAAACTAGTGTAAAGTTTCCAATCATAAAGAGATTACTTAAAAGAATAAGTACAACATATTTTGTAAGCTTAATGAGTGAACCAGAATTAACATCAGATTCCAAATCTTATATCCTTTGTTTGGTATTAATATTAAATAACATCTCTTTGTCCTTAAAACATTTACTACTTTATATTTATTTATTTGTTTATTTTTTGAGACAAGGTCTCACTTTGTAGTTTAGGCTGGCCCTAAACTCATTATGTAGCACAGGGAAGCCTCGAACTCACAGCAATGCTGCTGCCTCTGCCTCCCAAGTGTGTGAGACACCATGCCTGGCATTGTGGAATGTGGTTACTGGGGACTGAACTTAGTACCATGTGCTTGTCAGGCAGACGCTGGAACTGCTGAGCTAAATCCCCAGCCCACTTACTACTTTATTACTTAGAACAAAATATATTACCTGAAACATCAAGATTATGTGAAGTTGCATGTAACTAGCACTTTATACCTACTAATACATCATTTTAAAATGAATTTTTGTTCCTAGGTTTTGGAAACTAATACCAGTCATAACAAGGAAAGATGTATTTTAGAATTGATTTTATGCTGCCATCTTGTGGTTATTTTGTTGCTGCTGCAGTTTTTCTGAAGACTTAAAACTAATAAAAATGTTAGTAGGTGCAAAATGAGAGCTAACCAAAGTATAACATAGGCATACATAAAGGTGTATCATCAAGCACATAAAATTTCTATTAGGAAAATAAATATTTAAAAGGAAGATATCAATAAAATATTATTTTCTTCACCTTTTATATATAATTGTAAATTTTTTAAATAGTAGTTTTACATCTTTCATTGTGTATATTCTAGGTTTTTGTCCTATTCCTTTAAGAAGCCTGTTAATGTGGATCTGATCTGTTTAGAGAGAATATATTTTAAGGAAAATATCACCTTTCCAGCTACTTTGCAAAGTGAGGGTAAGATATAAGGACAATTGGGAGAAAGAGAAAGGCGTTTCCTCACAAAACAAGTGCCACAAATCACATCTTAGTATGAGCCCTGGAGGTGGCCAGTCCAAATCCAGACAGCACGTGAGGACCGAGCACACACTGGAGCTACATCACCATTTCTTTATCTTTTAATCTATGATATATTTTTAGTTTTCTTTGGTATGTGACGAGAAACAGGGGTCAAGTTACAATATTCTGAATGTGAATATTCAGTTTCTCAGCCTTATGGACAAGGCTCTCATTTTGCTGATGAATGCTCCAGGGTCCTCCTCTGAATGTCAGTTTTCTGTAAATACAAGGTCACTTCTGGGCACTGTACTCTCATCACTCAGTGTGTCTATATTTGTGCCAGTGCATTGTTATGTTGGTTTTGAGGTTAGATAATAAGTTGCCTTGAGTTTTGTTCTTTTTGATCAAGATTTCTGTCTCATTTATGGACTTTTGTATTCTTATTGAAACTGAGTATATTTTAAAATAGTTCTGTGCCAAATGTTGTTAGCATTTTGGTAGGGATTGCCCTGAATTTATAGATTGCTATGGCTATCAAGGATATTTTTATCAATATTAATTCTTCAAATCCATAGAGATGGGGGAATTTTATCATTTTTGTGCCATCTTCAATATCTTCCGCCAAAGGTTTGTAATTTTTTAGAAGTCTTTTACTAACTTAAGTGTATTTATGAGTAATTTATATGCTTATGTCATTACTATTATTAATGATATTCCTCTCGTGTCATTCTAAGCAACATTATTATTGGTGCTATGAATATTCTACTGACTTTTGTATGCTTATTTTGTATCCTTCAACTGTGTTAAATTTGTTAATCATTCCTAATAGTTTTTTTAGTGGAGTCTGTGATTTTCCTACATACAGAATAATATCTTCTACAACAGGAATAGTTTGACTTTCACTCTCCTCATATTTGGATGCCTTTTATTTTATTTCACTCTTTTGCCTAATTGCTCTGGCAAGGACTTCTAGTATCACATTGAGATATTTGTTGCATAGTGCCCCAAATACATCAGAAATTGTCCCCATTCTTTCCATTCTATCCTTTTCTTTTTTGTCTACTTAGAATACATTAAGTAACTTATCTTAGGTCCCCATGTTCTTTCTTCTTTTTGATCTAGTTTGTGGTTGAAGCTCTGCACTACTTTTTTGTTTGACTTATTGAGATCTTCATTGTTATGGCTTGTGTTTAGATTTCTCCTGAGTGCCTCATGTAGCTTAGGTGCAGAGTTTCCGGAGATGACTTGATCTACAATGCATGATGCTAGAACTGACCCATAGCACAATGCTAGGATCAAAGGGATGAGGAGGAAGTGTGTGAGTGCTACTTGCCCTAAGTAGCCTGGATAAGTCATTAGGAGTAGAAAGAGCTGTGGTTGGCCTTTGTTGCTAACTTCTGCCCACCACAAACTGTCCCTCCTCTGTGATGCTTGTTCGGCTGTGTTACCCTTCCTTAGAGCCAGCTGCTGATGTACTAAAAACTCTGCAAACTGTGAACCAAGTAAACCTTTTCTCCTTTAACTTTGGTGCTAAGTATTTTATTTTAGATATTTATTTCAGAAAATTAACTAAGACATTAGTTTTCACAATGTTTCTGTGGTTCTTTCTCAATTTCTCTTTGTGAATTTTTTCACTCATGTCATTATTTTTTCCCTAATTGTGTCCAACTGTCCTTCTGTTATCTGTTGAATTTCACTGAGGTGCATTATAATTTTTCTTTCTAATTATTTTTCACATATCTTGTCAATTTCATTTTCTTTAGGACCTTTTTCTAGGTTCTATATTATCTTGTTTTTCATATATCTGGATCTCTTGATCTTCACTCCTGGTTGATCAACTACTTCCACTGCTTTTATAGAGCAGGTTTACTAATAAATGGCTTTCTCCCAAAGATGTCTCGGTGTGAAATATTGGTCCTACCTGCGTGTCACAGTGCATCTCCTGTGTCGGTACTTTGGTTCTTGTAATGGTTTTAGGTGCACCGTATATCATCGCAGGGTCAGTCAGACCCACTGTCTAAGAGGCTGTGCAAAGGAAAGGGAACCCTAGGGACCTAAGTGATTGTGGTCCCACATACAGTGGGATTGGGGTGCCTACTGTGGACACTCAAAACAGTGACAGTGGTGGCATCAGGAATGTGGTAGATGTTTCCTTTATGGACTGCTGAGTGGGATCTCTGCTGAAAGGACCTCTGGCACTGGCAGCCCTGGTCCTAGTGCTTGCCCTGCAGCACCTTTCCTTATTCTTTCCAGTAACCTAGCCTTACAAGTGGCCATGAAGAGGTGGCAGAGGTAGCAAACTAGGATTTTTTGCCTATAGTCCTGGTGGTGACAAAGTCCTCATGCAACTGCCTGTGTGGGGAGGTAGACACAGTGATCCGCATCCCTGTTCCCTGTGCCCCTACTCAGTCCTAGTGGTAATACAGGTCCACACTTGGATGGTCATACTTTAGGGCTTATCTGAGACCAGTAACCTAAAAGGATTAGACTCTCTGGCATTAAATATGTGAAATCTCATCATTTGACATGTGTCTCTTATTGTAATTTATTTTTCCATTATGTTTAATGATAATGATTTTGTTTGCAAATAATATTACTTAAATCTATTTCTTTGAAGTTAAAAATAATTTATTTGGAATGATAGATCATAAAACAGAACAAAATTGTGTAAAATGCAGACATGCAGATAAAACCTCAGGAAGAACTATAAACGGGACTTAGAAATTCACTGAAAGTCATTCTTGATTTGTTATTTGGAATTTGCCCTCTCATCTACTTATTTTATCTAACTCTTGCTTGACTTTCTTAAAAGGCAGAAAATAGCTCGCTGACTCAAAGAGGTAAATTGATAAATGAACCAAACATTTTCACATGTTAGCTCAACAGAAGTAAGTCACTATTCTCTGCTACTAATGCAGATTCAAAGCTTCACAGCTGTTTGTAAACGTCCTTATTCATTGCCTCTACATATGATGAAGACAAAAGTCTTTACTTCTACATTTCTGAACTTCCCAGCATAACTATGGACATCCTAACTCAGGACATCATACTTCTTCCCTGACTGCTCATTTTTATTTCTACTTGTACATTTTTTCTTCATCCATTATACTGGTTCAAATTAATAATACTAAAACTCTTTCAGTGATAATCATTTTGACAATTGAATTTATATACAATTCTTTGCATTCATGTAGAAAGTTAATACTGTATTAGGAAAAGATATAAATAACCACTGAAAACATATATATATATATATATATATATATATATATATATATATATATATATTTCTTTTTAGACAGAGTCTCACTTTGTAGTTTAGGCTAGTCCTGAATTCAGCCTCAAACTCAGCAGTCCTCCAACCTCTGCCTCCTGAGTGCTGAGATTACAGGCGTGAGCCACCATGTCTGGCACTGTGGTATGTGGTTCTGATTGCTGCTGGGTGTGAGTCTCCACACCCAGCATTGTTGTATGTGGTTACTAGGATCAAACTTGGGCTCTTGCACTTGCAAAGCAGGTGTTGGAACCATTGAGCTAAATCCCTGGCCAATACTGAGTTTTGAAAAAGAAAATTACCGTGACTACCTTTGAGTTATATGACTTTTATTGTAAATGAAGTTATTCATTTTTACAATTTAGCATAATTAGAAGAAAACTATTGTACTTAAATTCAATTGATTTCAGAATAAAATTTTCTTGAGAACAATGAAGGCAAAGTATTATTGATCACCACCAGACAAGTCTTTATTTAAAAAATATATGTGAGATTCATCCTATTTGATTACATTTGAAATAAGTTATTTGATAACAGATACCTGTGTTTGAAAATCTAGTGAAAAATGGAGAATTGCTTTTTTACAAGCTGCTAAAATGATATATACAAAGGGGTGTGGAAGCAATAATTTAAATTCTAAAAAGTTTAAAATACCAAGACAGAAATAATTACAAGTTTGATGAATACTGTTAATATTTTCATCTATGCTTCCATGCACAATTTATCCTCCTCATTTTCTTTCACCAGGTGAACTACCTTGCCAATGATGGGCTATTAAATGACAAACAGTTGTTTTGGTTCCTCTGAAATATAATTTTAATGATTAGAATTAATGTGCCTGCTAATTGTAGTCAGTATTAGCAGAAATTTTCAGCTAAAAAGGGAAAATATCTTTAATGCACACACCCCTTTTCTGTTGATAGCATCAAAAACATATGCTTACAAACAAAAGGAAGTTCTCTAAGAGTTGGTTCCAGGTTTCCAGGTGAAGACATACTTCTTTTATCTCCCAGAGGCATATTGACTGAACAGATATTTTCCCTGAGAGGAAAATGTATTAAAGTTCATTAGTTTTAGTCAGGGATCAGGTTGGTGATGACCAAGGTGAAAAACGTGGTTTTGAGTTTGATTAAAGAAGAGGAGAGTTTTAAATAGGAGGGACCACTTGTCTTCAGATATGTTTATGTTAACATGAGTTAATGTAGTTGCTGCAAGATTAACTAGAGTGAAGGTCTGTGGAATAACTAAGCATCACTGTCATCCTCAAAGAAAGGATATGAGAGGAAAAAATAAGTTTAGTATAAATTATCATGATATTTTTATTGTGAGATTATTAGACAATGTAGCTTTCTGGTTTGTTTTCATATCCTTATATTTTTGAAACTTATTAGAAATATTAACATGATATCTACTTTCTTTAATGTATTGACCATAGGCAAATGCAGTACAGCAGGCCTCTAGAACTATAAATTTATTCATCATGAATAATGAAAATTTCATACTCCTGTGTGGAAACTACCTATTTCTTCTCCTTGAAGGCCCTAGACACTACCATTTTGCTTTGTACTGTTGAAAATTAGAATTCTACTTGTCTCATATAAGTGGAGTTGTGCAGTATTTGTCTGCAGTAACTGATGTAGCTCACTTAGCAAAGTGCTTTCCAGCTTTTCTCTCACTGTTAGATATAAAGGACTTCCTTTTCAAAAATGCTAAATACAGTTCCCTTGTACAGACATACCACATTGTTCGTCTTCCATTCATTTGCCAAAGTACATTCAGGCTTTTCCATATCTTACTCTTGTAAATAATTGTGCAACGACCATGTGAAATAGGATAACTCTGTAAGATCCCACATAGCATCTTGTGATTTTAATATTTTTCAAGTTTATATCTACCTAGACTGTTAATCTCTGCCCATGTTGGGGGAGGGGCATACAGTCCTATAAAAATAAAAAATCTACATGCTCAGGATCCTGGCTCCTCCCACAGCAGTCTTGGACTAAACAGCTTCACTTTTTCTTTGCTGATGGGAGTAATAGTAAACTATGAAAATACAAGTGTCTAGTGCTTGAAGGAATATTTTTCAATATCAATTCTGTAGTATACGTTGGTGAATTATTTCTGGAAATTAATTCAAAAATTGCGACAAGGACTCATTTAATGAATTCACTTTCTGATAGCAGGTTATGCTAATAGAACAACAAAATCTAATCAGCTATGATTACATATTTTTACAGTAATGATTTTCCCTTTGGAATTTGTGAGAAATGGTGTCTTTCTTGATTTCCCCCAAAATTCAAACCTATACTCTAAAATGTTTCTTTATTCCCTAGCATAAACTGAGTCTTTATGTTATATTTTTGTATCATCTATAATACTTAACAAAATCCTATCTTAATGTCAATGAATGAACATCTGATTATGTCAAAAAGCATTGGCTTACAAATATTTATAGCACATGTACTTCTAAAACTTTCACACAAACCATACCATGTATGAATCACAGATTTCTTCCATATAAAATGATAATATGAGATACATTTGATGAACCTAGAATTCTGCATTATTATTCTTAGTCTATGATTTTCTGTAGAATTTAAGACTTTTACTATAACATTCTTCTCTAACAAGTTAGAAACCGATATGCCCAAAATGAATGCGTGGCTCACATTTCTTTCATGTTGGCTTTTTTCTTGTTTTCCTGTCCATCAGCTGAAGATTAACCAAGCATGTGTCAAAGTAACTTCAACTCAGGGGAAAAATTAGCGTAGTTCTGATCTAGGTTAACACTTTTTCATTGTCCCCTCTCTTTGTTATACTCTGTTCCTTCTCGGCTGAGCAGTTCAGCAATTGCAGTAGCTTATTGTTCCCCACATTTTACTTTCCTATAATTACTCATCTCACCCAATCCCCAGCTGTCATTCCCTGATAACACTGTCTTGGTCTCTGGGAATGAAGCAGTAAGTGGCAGCATTTCCACACCCTGCTTTGTGTCTCAGCAGAGATTGCTTATGTATTATGCCACTCTTTCTTGCTGAGCCTGCGTATGTTCAGCTCTTTTTCAGAACACCGCTCCTGGCAGTCAATACCAATACACTTTATATTAACTCATTCATCATTCATTTCAATTCCTTTATTGGCTTAGATTCTTAAATAATAGTGCCTGGCAACACACTGGTTACATTTCTCAAGCATCCTTTTCATTAGTATAGCCATGGGACTTAGATTCTGCCTAATAGATGCACTTGCAAAAAAACAACAACAACAAAAAAAAAAACAGCTCAAGAAATAAAGTTGAAGTAGCCATTGTGGGTGGGTCTTCTGGGGCAGCTGTGGTGGATTTTCCAGCTTCTAGCTCCTAGCGTTGGGGCAGTTTCTTAATGTGTAAACCAGGAGGAGCTTTGGTTGTCTGAAACTCAGATACATAACCTATACAAGATTCAAATATTCTGATTTTCATAACTCTGTAAAACCCTGAAGAAGAGGGATGTAAGCACAGGGCTCATTTTTTTACAGGATCTTCAGAGATATCAATCAAGAACTGTTTCTGATGTGTGATTTTTAAAAACTTCATCATTTTATGAGTAGTTTCTTCATTGTTACTTGTCTGCCCATGATACAGAAGCAAAGGGTGGCCTGAAAGCTTTCTTCTAACACAATCCGAGAAGGCTGCCAACTTCAGAGACTGTTGTTGACATCTCATTCTGTAGAACTGCATCTCCTAGGCTTCCTCAGCCACAGAGGTTGATGTTTCTTTCACTCTTCTACTTTTATACTGGAGACAGTACAGAGTGGAAATTATCTTCAGGACATTGTTGAAGGAACCATCCTACAGCGTCTTTCACACACCAACACTGCTAAAGAGCTGTTGTCACCTGATGTTTCTCTGATACACTCCTACCAAATTTATTTGCATGTTTAGATTAAATATTTAGTTATTAACCTGATGAAACTCAAATGTTCCAAAAGGCCCATCTGTTCTTCAGTAACTCTCAGAATCTTTTCATTGAACATGAATTTTCCATATTGAGAGTCACATATTTGAATTCAGATACTGACACCCAGAACATATGTTGAACTGGATGTGCATCACTCAGTGTCGCCAACTTCAATCATTATTTGTTATCTTATTTCATAGACAATCATTAAATATACACACATTTTCTTCATGGAGAATGGAACTGAATAAAAACTCAGAGGAATGGAGGCCTTGGTAGACATTTGGATGATGTGTGCAATTACATCCCAGAAAATATGAAGTGAACTAAAGGTGAAAAGAAGTCAACACTGTTTCTGCTCATTTGTACTCAGAATAGCCAGTTTTCCCTAGAGATACATATTAAATTGTTATTTGTATATTTATATAATAGAGCTCTCCAAAGTCAATTCACAGTACTTTTCTCTGTTTGAGGTTGGATTTGAGAAATGAGCAGGTAGATTTAAGTTACATCAAATATTTGCTTATCATGATGCCCATATAACATACTCAAGTCTGGGCGCCTCAAATGCTTATTGGTATCTGAACTCTACTTCTTAACCTGCCTTCTCATTGGCACCATGGAACAACTCCAGACTTTAGAGCTGTGTGTGCATGTGCAAGAACACACACATACACACACACACACACAAATGTGCAATTCGTGTTGTTTTGAAGGCAGGAAATATTGAAGAGCAGCAAGCGCTGACTCACATGTAACCATCCATATTTCCAACGCGAAGGTAAATAAATGAGTCTGATGGTGAGAAAATTAAAGGGGGAAGAGGGAAAATTAAAGGAGGAAAAGAACTAAAATATGTTATGTACATGTGACAACTCCCTACAGTGAATGTAATCATTATGTACCGCACACATGCCATAAGAAAAGCCAGTGGACAAAATGAAAAAGACATCCCTTAGTCCTTTGGCTGATGAATAAGGTAAGAGAGCAGGAACAAGCTCTCTGGATGGATTGTCTCCCAGAAATGAGGAGAGAGCAAAGAAGTCCTGTCCAGTGATGACTCTTAGGAGGTAAGGCAGACAGCTGGAATAGACAGTGACAGAAATTATAGATGATGATGCTTTCACAGTACTTAGTCATCCTGAGTTGTTTCTAAGAGGCTAATGATAATTGATTTTGTTATTATTATCTTTCCATGATATTTCTAGAAAGAACATTTTTAAATGCAGAAACTATACTATGTGGTCATTATCTAAAGTATTTTCATTTTATTTTCGAAGTAGAAAGAGATTTAAAAGCATATTAAAACTTGGTGGACTCAACCCTCTATTATTATATTTACTTTATACTCGCAAAACCATTTTGTCTATAATGATCATGGCACATTTCCAACTATTCTTGTGCTTTCGCTAGTTTGTTCCCCTGAACTGTTTTCATGCCCATTTTATTTAGCATTAAGTATCCTTCAAATCTCAGTTCAAGTGTTATTTATTCTACCAGAATGACTTTCCTGAGTTTTCTGCATGCAATGAGGGGCTGTCTCCTATGATTTCATAATAGCACTTTTCACCGTATTTAAAATTGTGTGTCATATATTTGTTAAGTGCGCTGGAATAGAAGTGGCTTAGGTTGAGGATCGTTATTTTTTATTAATATTTGTATCTTCTCAGCTTCACACAGAGCTCACTCTAAAATAGCACTTAATAAAGGCTTTTATAGATAGAGAGGGAAAGACAATGGAGTTATTAGGACAGAAAGGGTTTTTAGAGAAGGGCAAATTGTGCATGAAGACACCTTTAGTCGAGATGTATTGTAGAAACTGGAGAATGGCATAGTTCTTTATATAGATCCTTAGCTTTTGAAATAGCGTATTAAGCTTCTGAAGTGTTAAAAGCATAATGTTTTGATATTTTAAAAGTAAGACCTTTGGATAACACTGAACCCTTTTTTAAAAACTTTCAAAAGAATAAGAGAAAAGAAATACTATTTCAAAAAACTTATTAAACCAGAATACCTAGATATGTGTTTTCTATTGCATTTCATATTGTAATCACATCAGATATTTCATACTTAAATCATAATTACTCAAATTGCAAATCAGAACACATCTTTTGTCTTATGTAACTGCACAAGAATGAACAAAGGTAATGGTAATAATGTTCTAAAGTGTATTTTAAAAACTGTAGAGTAAAATAATGTTTATATTTTTAGTTTATTTCTGATTAAAACAGCATATAAGTAAGTCAACAATCTGGCTTTTAAACAGATGTTTAAAAAATATACTGTCTATTATAGGTAAATAAATTGTAGGTCAAATTATGTTTTTCAAATTGTATGTACTAATATGCTATGATGTTGGTTCTTACACATCTGTGTCCTATATTTCACTTATGCATTTGGCCTTGAGGTACATCCATTTGACTATAAAAAAATAAGAATATTTTTGTAACAATAACTGATTAGTTGTTTAGTGTGTGTGTGTGTGTGTGTGTGTGTGTGTGTGTGTGTGAGCGTATGTGTGTTGAGACAGGGTGTCACTTTGTAGTTCAGGCTGGTCCTGAACTCAACCTGAAACTATGCAATCCTCTGTCTTCTGAGTGCTGGGACTACAGGCATGAGCCGCCATGCCTGGCATTGTGGTATGTGGTTCTGATTGCTTGGGGGGTGTGAGCCACCACGCCCAGCATTGCTGTATGTGGTTACCTGGGATCGAATTCCGGCCCTAGCGCTTGCAAGGCAGGTACCAGAACCACTGAGCTAAATCCCTGGCTCCTACAAATGCTTGATTTATTAAATTTAAGCAAGTGAAACTTAAGCAGTTAATAAGAATTGAGCATCTGTTTACTGGTTTTTCCATCACTATCACCAGTGTTAATTTATTGGTGCCACAATCATCCTGACACTAAATAAAACAAAATCCTATCATTTCAGTCCTATCAGTCCTAAGGTATAATCCCCAGGGTGTTCTAGACAAGGGCTCTACCACTGTGCTACAACACTCCTCAACACTCCTCTCTAAAATGTATTCATTCATTTATTTTTTTGAATTTTGAAAGAGTGTTACTAATTTACCCAGAGTGGCTCAACTTTGTGATCATCCTGCGTCCAGCTACTCCTGAGTACCTGGGATTGTCAGTGTGTCCTCTTTGCTCCTTCAGAAATGTTTAAAAACCTCTAATCTCTTCCCTTTAGTAGAAATCACACAAAATTTGCAAAAGCATCTTCCAACAAAAAAACTTATACTTTTATTACTCAAATACAACTGAGCCTATTTCTTCCTAAAAATATCATAGATGTTTCCTTGAATTGACACTTACTATAATATAACTGAGGAGAGGTTGACAGAAACAGGAATATCAATGTTATTTTTAAAAGTCATACATTAGTTAAATCCTGCCACAGGATAATGTTTACTCATGGGCTTGCTGGTGCCTTCTCCTCTGGATCTCCGTGAACATTTTCCTTACCTTAAGTTCTGAGCCAGATAGATTCAGCGATACCTTAGTTTTTTTTCTCTATTTCTATTTTTTACATTTAGTTTTTCAACATCAGGGACATTTCATAATAAAATGGTCAATTCTTAAACTATTTCTTCATTCTTTCTTCTTCTCATTTCTGTCACTTGTAACGATTTCTCCATTTCTTTCTAGACCTGACAGGTGAACTCTTGCCTTTTGGTTGACACTTTATTGGAAACCCATGCAGGTACCTGCTTCTAGACTGTGAGGTTACAGGTGGCCTGAATAAAGCAAGAAATGGTAAAAAGAGAAACAGAACGCTTAACGTCTAGCTCAGTCACACTGGGTAACTCTGAAACTAAGACACTGCGTAATCTCTCCTTTCTATGGAAGCTTATATTGGTCCCCAGTTCTATATTGTGTTCCCAGGGATATCCTCAGGGATGATACATTAAATATACTAGTATAAAATTTATAAAATATGTGCACTAATATTGTTTTAACTTACCTATTTTTATCTAAATTTTACTTGAATCACCAGCCAGATGTATGAAGATTCTGATGAAGTATACGTAGAAAGAAAAAATTTGTCAATTAAGATTAAAGAACTTCTGTTGACTAGGTTATATTGATTCTGTTTAAAAGTTGTGATTATGCACATTAATGAATAGAATGAAGTAGTTTCTTTCATGTTACTTCAGTTTGGCCAACTTTGGAAAACAAAAAGTATGAATTGGAGTTTGAGTATTCTGTGGGGTATTTAAAAAATTTCACATGCATATGCACTCACACATTTTTATATCTGAGAATTCAAAGGACAAGAGAAAGCCTATTGTGCAATCACTTCTAGTATAACTTAATCTCCAAATGAAGGAATATATCATCCTGGCCCCTCAGTGGTACACGGAGGTTTATAATACTCCTGTTCACAGCATCACAAGTGTGTGCAGAGCTAACAGAACAGTGTCTGTACAGGGATGTGCTATATAGAAAGTTAGCTAATTTGCCAGCAGCAGCAGCAGCAGTAGAGGGTCTCTATTTCCTCTTCTCTGTGATGACTCCACACCATCTGAAGACAATCATACTGCATTGTCTTCCCCTGCCTTGCTGATTAGGGAAGCGCCTGTGGATGGGGGCTGGGCAATGTGCATCCACGGGAGAGCTGTCCTGGGGAAGCTGCAGGGTCCCGCACACAGCAAAATCAAGTACTCCCCCCTAATGCAGCTCAGATTTTCGTTACTCTCACCATGTCCTGACTCTTCCTCCTATAGATATATGAAGACACTGAGATATTCCTGGGACCAAGGAGGGCAGCTCTGGAAAGACAACATGGATGTGGTACCAATATAACCTGACTATGAAGCATGTACAAATTATAACATGAGTGTTCAGACCATACCTACTATTAGCACTAGTCATTAATTCTAACAGCATTTTTGACTAGCATATAGCCATCTGGGTACTCATCACGATCTTCTCAGTTTCTAGCTATCTGACCTTAAGAACTTCTTTATCCTCTAGTTTCTTGTGTATAAAAAATAAGTGAGACTATGATTTATTCTAATGCAATAACTTAACAATGTGTAATGTAAACAGGTCAGGGTACTTCACATATATTAGTTTCTCAATAGTTACTAGTTTTAATAGTTTGTTGTTTTTGTGTGAATTAAATATATTAGAGGGTATTTTGATAGCCAGAAAAATCAAGGGAATATAGAGCTTAAATTTATTTTGGACATACTTGTCGATGGCTGGTAGAGAATAATTTCTTTGGAGGAAAATTTTATAATAGTCTTCAAAATTAGCCTACTAATCCAAGTTTCTCCTTCTAATAGTTTATTCTGCATGTATACACAGAGTTGCATGAAATATTAGTGTCTGTATATACCCATTAAGAGTAACTTATGACAACAAAGAAACAAAAACAATTAAATTTAAATAGCTATCAAGAGAGGATAATTTTTAAAAAGATAAATTCACCCTGGCTGGAGATTTAGCTCAGTGGTTCTGGCACCTGTCTTGCACACACAAGGACCCAGGTTCGATCCCCAGGTACCTACAAACAATACTGGGCATGGAGATTCACGCCCACCAGCAATCAGAACCGCATACCATAGTGCTGGGCGAGGTGGCTCATGCCTGTAATCCCAGCACTTGGGAGGCAGAGGCAGGAGGATTGCTGTGATGTTAGTTTGAGGCTGAACTCAGGGCCAACCTGAACTACAAAGTGAGGGAAAAAAAAAAAAAAAAAGATAAATTCACCCTGACACACTAGCAGATCATTTTTAGAATACAGGTTTCTGTAAATATTGACCTAGTGATGAATAAATAGTGTTAGACAGGAAACAAATATAATAAAGTATTATTTTTATTCATATAAACAAATATATATATGCACAAAATGTCTTTGGAGGATGGAAGAATCATAGATAACTTAGGACACTGGTGAAAGGTGTTCAGGGGGAAATCAGGGTGTGAGGGATGTGCTTTTCATTATATTTCCCAAAGCAGGTCTATTTATTTATTTATTTTTACCATACAAACATGTTATTAGCATAAAATAGATAAAAGTAAAGATCATGCTGTAGATACAGTCTTATCATGACAGTGCCAGTCAAGGGATATTAATGGGTACATTGAGAGGGTGACATTAACACAAAATTTTTGATATCCTTCTCACTTCCGTAGAGAAAAGATTATTCAAAAGGCCTCCAAGTCTTTAACTCTTTTTGGAGGATAGCTGGAAGGAGGATTTCACATTTTAATCTTTTTGAAGAATCTCTAGATTGATTCCCACAACAGTTGTACCAGCTTACATCCCCACCAACAGTGTAGAAGGATTTCTTATCCCAAAGTCTCACCAGCAGGTAATTATTTGATTTTTTGATGATAATCATTCTTTTTGGAGTATAATGGCATCTCAGAATTGTTATAATTGGTATTTCTCTAATGACCAAATAAGTTGAACACTTTTTATGCAGTATTAATTCTAAAAGTTGTAAATATATAATGTGGACAATAAAAATAAATATATTTAGTGTTAAACTAAAGTTAATGAAATTAGAAAAATGTATTTGTTTTGTTCTTAAAACTTATTCCACAAATTTTATTCTGCTGATAATATGTTTATTAGATTTTAATCATTATTGAATTGTTTGCTCCCATTTTCAAACTTAATTATACATCTCTAATTTTTAAACTATGAAGTTGCATTATATACTTTAAAGCACTTCAGTTGTCTAGACTAACAGTTAAAACTAAATAGATATAATTCTAATAGAACAAATTTATATTATTAACTAAAATTTTCTTATGCTTCAACTTAAAACCTATAATTTCAATGAGTTATTTAATTATTTTTTGCTATTTTCTCTTCCCTGGGGATTGATTCTAGAATGAATGCATGCTAACAACACACTGTACTACTGAGTTACACTGCACAGCTCTCAATTCTTTAAATTGCTTCTCAAAAACTATCTCTCTCATAGCACCTGAAATAATGTAAATATGAGCATACTGATGATGGCATGCAGCGGAATCCTGGGGCAGGGGACAGGTGTTCCATACACAGAGAGACTGAGTCACACAACTGAGTTCATTTCACTAGATGGTAGCAGAATTAAAGCCAGGTGTTTCCAGTCTTGCTGTTATCTCTACACTGCCTACAACTATACTACATAATACCAGCCACTCACAGGAAGGTCTTGCATTAGCTTATATGCTGAAAGTATAACAAGTAGAGGACTCACTGCAAATGTAGGTAGATACTGAGCACAAAATATAGCACTACTTTCCTGGTTCACACTAAGGTTCTTGAATCTCTGCTTCCTCTTGGTTTTTGCTTCTTATGTGTCCGCTCATCCAAGTCTTATGTCTGCCTTGTATCTAAGCAGACATTCAATTTTCTTTCTTCTGATGTTCTTCAGCAAAACTTCATCAGATCCTGCTGAGTTTTTAGCGATATCCATATATCTATATATAAGCAGGAACATTCAATACACCGATTCTTATATGGCAGTCAAAGTTATACTTTGGGATGAGAAGTTATAATTTACTAAATCACATGAACTGAGAGTGCAGATAGGTGTGTTAACAAAGGAAATGTTAGGTCTGTGGAGGCTGAGATGGGGTGAAGAAATCTTTCTCAGGATTTAAAGAATTGGTAAAATGTGTATTTATGTTATTGTGTTCTTGTTCAAATTACTCTTTTAAACATTAGTGTAGACAACCATAAATAAGTAATTGATGTTAAGCAATCAATTTTTATTACTTTAAAATTTGTGATAACATAAGTAGAAGTAACTGGGTAAATACAAATTGGTTTAATTTAAAAATTACTTTAAGTTCTTGATTTTCTACATAAATGTAATTAACCTGAAGAGTGGATACAGAATATTGAGGAATAAACCATTTTTCAAAACAAATTGACTTTTTGTAAGAATACACCAAATGACCTTCTGCTAGCATTCTCTGATATTTCAATGACTAAACACTATATTTTCTTCCCCATTTGGTCCTAGTTTATTCTTCTAAGAGGTATAAAATATTTTCTCAGCAATCCATGGTTTAATCCATGAAACCTTGAAAAAAATAAGACCATAAGAAAACTTAAAGGCACATCAACTTTAAATATAGTTATAGTTTGCTCTTTTCTATAAAATTATCTTGAACAGGGCCAGGTTTTTTAGCTCAGTGGTTCTAGTTCCTGTCTTGCAAGCACAAGGTCCCTAGCTCATCCTTGGTAACCACATACAACAGTGCTGGACGTGGTGACTCACACTTGTAATCCTAGCACTCAGAAGGCAGAGGCAGGAGAATTGCTGTGTTTGTGGCTCTCCTGGGCCAAATAGTGAACTCAGGGCCAGTCTGAACTACTAAGCAAGACCTTGTTTCAAAAAAAAGAGAGATCTATCTTGAACATCATTTTTTTGTGTTTTTATTTGTTCTTGAACTTTGTCGCTCCCCCACTGAGCTACATCCTCAGCTTATTGTTAAAATTGTTTTTTAAAATAAACTTCATTATTATAATGTCTAAGATTAACAGAAAAATTATATATTATAGACATATCCTGTTCTTGCTTGTGGTATTATCAATGTCTTATAGCATTCTGTAACATATTTTATAACTAGTGAACTGGTACATATACACTGGAAGTAACTAAATTCCCTACAGGATTTGGATGCCATTAGATTTTTCTTTCTCTCTCTCTCTTCCTTTTCCACATTTCCATTTATGGTAATTTGCATTTCTTTATATTTCCTTAGGCCTCCCTTAGCTGTGAAAATTTCTTAGACCTTCATTGCTTTTATGACCATAACATGTTTTCAAACAGCTTTATGGAAACATAATTGATTAGCATAAATTGCACATACTTACTGTATACAATTTGGTGAGTTTGTATATACGTGTATACCTGTGAAATAATTGCACTCAATGTAATAAGTATATCTGTCATCTCTGAAAGTATCCTCATTTTCCCATTGTGTGTGTGTATTGATGCGTGTGTGTGTGTGTGTGTGTGTGTGTGTGTGTGTGTGTATGTGTGTGTTAGGAAGTTCAACATGAGATCAGTGTACTTAATGTTTTAAGGTGTACAATTCAGTGCAGTTTCAGCACATCTGTAGAGATTATTCATTGTGCATAAATGAAAATTTGGAACTTCATTGTCCCTCAGCCTTTGGAAGCCCCCATTTTATTCTCTATATGTGGGCTTGACTATTTTATTATGCAGTTTGTCTTATGTTCTATTTATTGTCTTAATAAGAAAAGGTTTTGTTTAAAAGTTTCTACTTCAAAGAATTTTCCCAAAGTGCATTATTTCATTTTCATTGTGTGTCATCATGGATGAAAAATTTTCCTGTTTTTATGACAGTTTAGATTCAAAGTGACGTTTATAATGCATGCTTCTCTGAAATCCAGCTTTTTTTTTTTTGAGCATATCTATGTCCCTCGTGTTCTTCTGATCTGAAAATTACTGGCACTTTGGCATTAAGTACAAACGAAAAAGTCTCAAATTTAATTTGTCTTTGATTTCGGTCTCAGCTGGATTACTATGGTTCTTTACAACAATAATGCTTCAAACATTTAAATATCCTGTGAAACTGCAATTAATTAAGGGACTACTAATTCTAAGACTCATGTAATTATTAAGAAATAAGCAAAAAAATATAAGTCGGGGGGTGGGGAGCGGAGTTAGCTCAGTGGTTCCAGCGCCTGTCTTGCAAGCGCAAGGGCCTGGGTTCAATCCCTGATAACCACATACAATACTGAGTGTGGAGACTCACGCCCAGCAGCAATCAGTACCACATGCCACAGTGCTGGGCATGGTGGATCCCAGCACTTGGGAGCCAGAGGCAGGAGGATTGCTGTGATGTTAGTTTGAGGCTGAGCTCAGGGCCAGCCTGCACTACAAAGCAAGACCCTATCTCAAAAAACCTAAAAATAAATAAATAAATAAATAAATAAATAAAGTAAAATTAAAAAATTAAAAAAAAAGAAAACTAAAGAATGTGCATCAAATTCTATGGTTTAAATTTAATCACGTTATGAATTAACACATTATTTTTCATTTAAATTCTCTCTACTGTGTCTTAAAATTTAAACCAAATGTAAAAAACCATGTAGAAAGCCAATAATACCCATAGTACTTTGAGACAGATATTTACTTGTAGATTTTTCATCCAGTCTTCCTGGCATACAATACATAGCTGCCCTTTTATTTATTTTTTTAGGTTTTTTTGAGACAGGGTCTCTCTTTGTAGTTCAGGCTGGCCCTGAGCTCAGCCTCAAACTCACCTCACAGCAGTCCTCCTGCCTCTGCCTCCCGAGTGCTGGGATTACAGGCATGAGCCACCACGTCTGGCACTGTGGTATGTGGTACTGATTGCTGCTGGGTGTGAGTCTCCACACTCAGTATTGTATGTGGTTACCAGGGACCAACCGAGGTCTTTGCACTTGCAAGACAGGAGCCGGAACCACTGAGCTAACTCTGCCCTTTTAAATGCACAATCCTAGCAGCACTAAGAATTTAGTGCATTGAACTGTTAGAAACTCCTCAAGTAGAAAACTTAGTGTTTATCCTCTTGTCTTCTCTTTCTCCTGTTTCTCCTCATCTTCTTCCTCCTCCTTTTCTTCTTCTGGCAATACTCTAATTTCAATTTAGAAAAGACACAAACACTTATGCCCTGAAGGCTTGGGCATCATCGTGGGGTGCTACTGGCAAATTTTTTCTAAATTGAAACCTTCAGGAGGTGTTATGTGCTGCAAGGAAGACAGGTCATAGGGAACATGTAAATGTCTGGAGGGGAATTGAGGACTCAGGACATTTCCTGGTTCTTACTTACTCTTTTTCTCTTGGCCACCACAATGTGGACAGTTTTCCCCTGCCACATTCTCCACTGTAATAAATGGTGCTCTGACAGCCCATAGATGAGAAGACCAAGTGATCATGGACAAAACCTCTGCAACTGATCCAGAACCAATTTTTCTTTCTTTTAAGTTGCTCGTTGCAGATATTTTAGCGTAGTAAAATAAAGCTGAATAAAAAAGCTTTATGTTGGCATAAGTTTTGCTTTATTTTCTCTGTTAATTCTGTTCCTTTCTTTCTGTGTGTGATTTAAATCTCAGCAATGATATCAAATTTCAGTTCAAAATTTTTGAACATCGTCTTCCCATATGAAGATAATGAGGATCTTCAGCTACAGAAGCAGTAACTTGGAATCACTGAGATCATTCCTTCAATAATTGGCTTTTTCATTTAGAATTAAGTTTTCCAGTTTCACCCATGTTATGCATGATAGAACTGCCTTTACTGAAGCTGAAAAACATCCCACTGTCAATATGTACCACATTTACTTACCTATAATATGTCTAGGTATGTAAAAATTCTATGTTGACTATCACAGGTATAAATTGATACTGTAGTTTTGATTTGCATTTCCTGACAATTAGTATATCGAATGTCTTGATATAAACTTGGTGACCATTTTACATGTTATATAGTTGTTATATGTAGAAAACTATAAGGATTTCACAAAAGAGCTGTCAGAATTAATAAATTCCTTTCTTTGTAGAATACAAAATCAATATACACCAATCAATTGTGTTTCTACACAGTCACAACAAGCCATCTGAAAGAAATTAAGGAGATGTTCCCACTCAGGATAAACTCAAAGGAAATGAAAACAAACACAATCAGTGAAATGTTTGTACAATAAAAACTATAATAAATTGAAAGAAATGAAAGAAGATACAAACAAATAGATATCCTATACTTATGAGATAGGGCAATCAATATTTCTAAATGGCTAATTCTCCTCAGAGTGATCAAAATATTCAATGCCAAATCCGTCAAAATTCCAATGACACTTTTTTACATATCTAATAATAGTCCTCAGTTTCCTATGAAGGCACAAAGACCTTGCATGGAAAAAACAATTTTGAAAAAAAAGAACTGGAGATATTACATTCTTAATTTCAAAATATATTACCAAGAAACAATAATTAGGTAGAATACTGACATAAACAGTTGTATTGACAAAACAATTAGGATAGAAAAACAAGAAAATTACATCAAGTATATATGGCCAATTTATTTTCAAAAACAAGAGGACTTAAGAATATACACTGGAGAAACATTAGCCATATGCAATATGAATACAAATATCAACTTAAAATTCTTCAATAGGTAAGACAAAGTAAAGAAGGGAAAGACAAAATTGATTTAAAAAGGAAAACAGTTCCTGTATATTGGAGGGTGGAGATTGTAGTGAAGGCAGGGGAAAGGGAAGGAATAAGAATCAAGATGCGTTAAATACATGTACTAATTCTCAATATTGAACAGGGTCATAATGTGTACATAAAATATACCAATGAAATCAACTAGAAATAAACTCACTAACAAGTAAGTGTAAAAACCTATGCAGTTCTTAGAAGAAAACATAGAAGAAAATATAACATTCTCCTTGGCAGTGATTTATTTATATGACACCAAAAGCAGATATAGAAAGGCAAATATAGACATAAATGTATTGTATTAGACAATAAAGATTTCCACAGGTAGGAAAAACAGAGTCAAAGATAACCTATAGAATGGTAGAAAGTATTTGTGAATCATTTATCTGACAAGTGCGTAAGATTCTACATATAAAAGGAAATTCCACAAATCAACAGCAAAAAAAGCAAATAGCCAGATTAAAAGTGGGCAAAGGAACTGACAGGCATTTTTTATTTCCCTAAGGAAGATACAAAGATAACCAACAGATAAATAGAAAGGTGATTGGAAGCTTTAAACTCTCATAAAGCCTTCTGCTTCTTAGAATGTCTCTAAGATTAGATTTTTTTTGTTTGTATGTGTCTTTTCTCATTAGTGAAGAATTATTTGACCTTAGGAGGAAGATTATGCATATAAAGTGCCTTTTAAAATTACATCATATAAAAGGAATATGTCATTTGTATGAGTTTTCTGCTGATGCTCACCCTGATCAAGTGACTGAGGCATTTGTCACTTCCCTCCAAAGTAAAGTAATTCTTCTCCTCCTTGTCCTCCTGTACTTAGGTAAAGTCACCGTGTAAAGCTGACACTAGAAAAAGGAGCAGTATGTCCCACGCTCTTAAGAATCCTCTTCAACTGTCTTAAAATAATTCATTTAAAAGTGTGTCTTAAAACACTGCATTGTTGAGCATTGACTGACATCATGCCAGGCACTAAGGTGGAGACAATGACAAAAACAGATGAGGAGCCGCTTTGATGGGGTGAATGGACAACACAGTTCTGGAACTGAGTCCGCCTCTTCACTGAGGATAGCTTCTTTGCCTCTCAAGTTTACCCATCCTTCCCACATGGTGCACATTAGAAGAGAGCTTTGTTGTTCTCAGGTTCTCATAAGAAGAACATTGCTCCACATACACTCCCATCTCTTCTCCTTATGCCTGAAGCATGGTATGAGCTTTCTTGATGAGGAATTATAAGCCTTAATTAATGATTTTCGATTGAATGAGATTAATATAGAAATTGTTTTAATTGGCAGAAATCTAGAACTTGATCCTTTAAAAAATGTCTAATTTGGACCAATGTGCAATAGCAGAACAATGAAGCATTAGTCAACTTCCTTTTTGCTGGATATGACACTAGACTCCAGTTAAAGGAGGAGGGGCTTAAAATTCAGCATTTCAGGGGATTCAGTCCATGGTTAGTTGGCTCCAAGGGAGAAACATCATGGCTAAAGGATACAGAGGAGCAAAGTTACATGTAATAGCCAGGAAGCAGAATAGGGCAATCATGCCAGAGGAATGACTGAGGGACAACATATATCAAAGTCACACCACAATCCACCCACAGAAACAGTAAGAAGAGTGCTTTGCTAGGTGTCTTTGAATCCAGTGAAGTCAACACTTCCAGTTTCATGATCACAAGAGGCCACAGAACATTTGCTGTTTGGGAAAATGTTCACTGGGTGCCATCATTTTTCTTTTCTCTATATTACGACTTTGCTAAAACAGAGTATCAGCATATGTTATAGAAGTTAAAGATTCTGCCTTCTGAATCCTGGTAAAATAAATTTTTCCACATCTGTTAACTCTTTGTAACATGTAAGGTAAAGAAATTTGTCCACAAATTGATTATATCCAAGAAGGGAATGAGTAGTCCTGCTTTTGCTTTGTGATTTGACTGCCAATAAAAATGTAGGAGTTTCTTTGTGTGTGTGCCACTGAAGTTGTCTTGCTATTCCTTCTCCCTATATTTTAATACTTAATTGGTTCAAAACATAAAAAAGAAAACAGAGAAAATGAAGTCTTCAAAATATTCACCACCTCTAAAGTCAAACAAAATCTTTTATTGTCTGATAGCTCCAAAAGTAAAGAAATTATCATTCGAATGTAACTTATTATGACAAGAAAGTTAAAGCTTTTGAAATAACAACCATATAGTATACACACACACACACACACACACACACACACACACACACGCACACACAGACTGTTCAATTATTATGACTTCTGATACGAGGCGAAATACTGAAATTCTCAACTTGTTTAAAGTTTGTAGCAAGCCTACTTATCTTTACTGAGTGGACTCTGAAGCCAATTATTTTCCTTTTCTTTCTTCCCAGTACATGTTCAATATAAAACTATGCTTTTAATTAACTTCTGCTCAGTAAATAGATACTCAGATGCACATTTTGTGCATCAGAATCACAATTAACGCTGTAGGGTTAGTTTTTGCGATGTTATTCTAATTAAAATACTTTTAGCTGTATTTGGCATGCATTAAAATGTCAAGTAATTGACAGCCCATAAGTGAAAAATTGATCCAATTATCAAGCCAGCTAGAAGATTTTTTTCTTCCTTTCTCAACTGCTAAGATTTATTATGGCCATTAGAATTACAGATGTTTATATGTTTGCTTCTAGTAATTGAAATTCATTTAATTTTGCCATGCCCTAAGTGTTCCCGTTCTCCAGTGGGATAGACAATCCCTCAGTGTTTCAAATTCACACTTAGAATGGCCTTCTAAGCCTCTTCACATGAAGTAGATAATCATGCTTTCAGTGGAGTTTGGGGAATAGATTTTTCTTTTTATGTCTCCAGATGGTCCTTCTGGTAATGAGTCACAGAGGAACACAGCTTGTCCTAAGATATGGCTTCTATACAACATGTTCTTTTGAAATTAATAATATAAATCTTTAATAAATTAAGTAATTTAAGTCATGTGAGTAGAATAAAACAAACAATATGTAATAAATATTACCTTCTAATTCCATCCTTTTAGTTCATCTCTCTTAAAGTGCAATAAAATGTTTAATACGCTCAATAAAATTCAGCCAAATACAACCTCAAAGATCAATTCAATAAATGTTTGAGAGGTAACTAATGTAGAACCATGTCTAATAAAACAAAAAGTAGAAAAATTGAAGGATTCATGTCTACTGAATAATTTATATTGAATTTTTAAATCAACACTATAGAAGTAATATATATTATTCACATAGAATATTTTTCAATACTATCCCTAATTAAAAAGTTTTTTTTTTTTGAGACAGGGTCTTGCTTTATGGTTCAGGCTAGCCTTGAGCTCAGCCTCAAACTCACACCACACCAATCCTCCTGCCTCTGCCTTCTGAGTGCTGGGATTACAGGCGTGAGCCACCATGCCTGGCACTGTGGTATGTGGTACTGGTTGCTGCTGGATGTGAGTCTCCATGCCCAGTATTGTATGTGGTTAACTGGGGATCGAACCCAGGTCCTTGCACTTGCAAGACAAGCGCTGGAACCACTGAGCTAAATCCCCGGCCCAGTAGGTTTTAAATACTGAACTAAGGTTAGGATGTAATAATGATAGCTGGACTAAATATAAAACTAATTTCTTATGAATAGCACAGACATATTATTACAATGACTGCATTTTATATAGTGTTAAAACATGTCCCCAAATCCTACAGAAGTCTTTCTTTATCCAAGGCCTTAACATATCATTTCTGTCATAAGGAAAGGTCCTCAGCTTGGTGTTCAATGCTGGCTACCTGTCTTTCCACTTATCCCATCAGGTTCCTGGGAATCCTGACCTCAGTCATTCACGGGTCCCTGAACAATATCACTTGTTTACTTCTTCCTCTAGTATTTTCAGTTCTTTAGCAATTTTTCCTTTGTTCTAAGTTCCAAGGAAATCAGTTTCAAAACTTGCTTTGACCAGAAATACTCCTATATGAAACCTTAGCAGAAACATATAAGTGCATATTTTAAATCTCTTGGAGTGCTCCTTTTTTGAGAGATTATTCATGGTAGTTACATTCTATAAAGTCACAGTAAACACTGAAGTGGAAAGTATTGAATCATTGTTTCTTGATAATATAAAGATTACATTTTTCCTAGCAACCTCTGATTACAACATCTTCCTCAAGCAGTCAACAGACAAGCTTTTTTCATGTATGTTTCTATCTCAAGTCACCTTGTATTAAAGGACACAGGGCATTTCTGCAGAGCAGATTTGGTGGAATCTTTTAAAGAGCCAAATTACCAAGTAGAAATCCAAGAAGGAGAAAAACATGGCATTAAATAGAGCATAAAAGAAACATTTTGCTGCATGAGAGCTGAAATAAGATGGTAGAGCAATGCCTTACTCAGGCTCACATGTGCTCTGAGAGATTCGAACATTCAGGCTGCCCAGTGAGCACACGTGGATAATAGAATAACTCTATTTGCTTTCAGTAATGACCTTGCTTGACAAATAAATTTTGCCTAGTAGAATTTATTTCTTAAAATTCACTGTAATGATCATTGCATATTTCTTAGTTGCTTCAATAGTTCTCTTTTGTTTCTGTAATTACATCTAGCCCCAATAATAGAGATCATTGTAACACTTGCAATACATATTTGCTGATTGTGAACTTACATTAAATATTTCTAATCCCAACTATAATAATTGTGAATATCGCTGCCAAATTACTTTGATTACAGAACATAATCTGAGATTTAAAGACCTCAGAGTAAAATTTACTTAGAACTTAAAATTCACACATATATTAATGTTTAATTACATCAAGTGATAGCTTTAGAGAAAATATAATGACAGCAATATTATTAATTTGTTGGTCATATAATTCTGGGATAAGTCACTTGTTAGAGGCCATACAGGGAGTAAAGCAATACAAAGACAAGTTATCTTGATCTGAGATGAGATGGTAGATATAAGAATTAAGACAATACAGAAGGAACTATATTAGAAATATTTTTCAGGATCCAGTTTGAAAGTTTGTCATATGGCCACTGTCTTGAGATTATTAATCTCATATAAAATATTTTGTATTTTGGTCTATTTGCATTATGAGGTATAAAGGAAGTAGAAGAAAATATGTTTTCTGTAAATATAAGTAAACAATGACCATAGGCAATAAAAGAAAAAACTGATAACACAGAAAATATGTATTACTGGTGACAAGCAGATAGCCAGGCATTGTGGCTCATGCCTGCAATCTCAGCACTCCGGAGGCGGAGAAAGGAGGATTGCTGTGAGTTCAAGGCTTGTCTGGGGTAGATAGAGAGCTGAAGGCCAGCTTGAATTACAAAAGCGAGACTCTGTCTCAAAAAAAAAAAATGAAAATGATGTAATATTGAATGGATGAAATTTATTTAAAATATAGAAAATTTAAATTGGCTTAAAGAAGAATGATTCATATTCAAAATGGTATATAAACATCTTGCTGAGTTTCTTGAACTTCTACTTAAAACTATTTCCTTGGGGGATTATAAATGGAAATAGTAGATGTTAGTAAAATTGACTGACTTAAGAAGCATCTCAAAAAAAAACTAAGAATGTTCCAAAGTCCATGATAATTGCTTTTTTTGTGTGTGAAAAAGATAAAAAACACACACATTCTTCTCTGATCTTTCTCACTAAAATGATACTTCATAGATTGCTAAACATTTACTGGGCTGACCAATTAGAAAGGAAATGATTTTGTTTTAATTTCCCCGTGATTTGGGGTTTTGTTTCTATTCATCCATTACTAAATGTATTGGACAATTTTATGAACTTGGTGTTCCTATTTTAAAAACTCAACTATATCACATTCAAATTTAATTAGAAAACACTTCCTTGTTTCCTGTCTAATTAATATCTAGGCACAAACTGTTCTCAAAGATGACTCACATTTTGTTTCCTTCAGGTAATTAATACATAGAACAATCTGCTGACTCTAATGGAATATTCTAAACTTCTGTTATTAATTTAGCAAAAGCTGATTTATTTTATAGCAGGCATCGAAATTAAATTGACCTTTTTTCAGTTGTTTATTTGTCCATTGGGAGGAGCCATTGTCCTTCAGGAGGAGAAAAAAAGATGAGTGCCATAAACCATCTCTAATCTTGTATGAGGCTCTTAAAGCTCTGATCAAATTCATTGTAGGAGACAAGAGTGTGTTACCAATGACTGTTAAAACTAACCCTCCCCAGAGTATTTAACTCCACAAAGCAATTCCTTTCAGGGGAGCAAGCTCTGTGCCTAACAATCACCTTGTCTGATACTATAGAATTTATTTCAAAGACAAAAGAGCTAAATTGAATTATATGGTTATCTGTTTATAGATTAACTGAGTGAAAATATTCACTAGAAAACATAGAATGATTTGTCCTTAACATGCATCACACTCAATTTTTAGATACCTGGTCACTTATATAAACATCTAAACATTACATATATATATTCTTCTTTTGTTGAGTTTTTCATAAAGGCATTTAAATATTGAATTGCAGTGATTATAGTGAAACACGTGAAAGATATGACTCAGCTATATCCTTTTTAATTGTGCAGAATATGAAAATATTTAATTTCATTAGCAGTACTGAAAGAGCATAAGAATAGAAATTGAGTTTGAACAAGCTTACTGTGAAAATTATGTTTTTTGATCTTTTTTTCATGGAAAGCAACAATTTTTTTGTTTAAAAATGATGCAAAACAGTAGACATTGGTCCATAAAGCATTGACAATAAAGTGATTGCAGAATGAGATTCACAACCAGTAAAACCTTTATGCTCAAGTTGTCTAAGGACTTTCGAAGGTGAATAACTTGTTGGAGGAGCATATTCCTAGGTGGTCATCTGTAGCCATCACTATCAACACAAACTGTATCATAAATGACCTATCATGTAGTCTTCATCACTGTAGATGAAATCAAGCTGTAAAAAATCAGTTTTCAAAGTTGTTCTGTATCATAATGACACATCCAAAAATACATGACATATTTGTCAGTACCTAAAGCACACTGCTGCATTAGACTTTGAATTCATAATCACCTCATTTCCTGATGAAATCTGTTAGGCAGGTTTCCATAATCTTGGGAGTTCTGGGTTCAGAGATCATAAACAGTTCAAATGCAGGTGGTTGAATCTTCAAATCCAGGTTTAAATCACTACAAAGTTTATATCTCACACACTTTAAATTGTTTCATTAAGTAGCCAAATTCAGTCTTGTTTTCTGACCACATCTGAGAGGACCCGTGAGGGACTGGAGTACAACTGATGATTTCTCCAGGAGATACTCTCTGCACTTGACCTGCAGAAAACCATAACTTTTCCTGTTGTTCACATCTTACTGACTCCCGGGAAGAATTTATTTATTTATTTATTTTATTTATTATTTTTTTAAAATCTTTATTGGTACATTAAATATACACATCATGATTGCACTCCATAATGGGGATTTGTACCAGTATAAGACACAACTAAATTCTCATTTTTTCCCATAGCCCTACCCACCCTACCACCCCCCCCATATACATAAAATTTGTTTCCTTACTTTTTTGTTACAGTCCCATTTGACCCGGCCATTGCCCTGCTAGGTATATACACACAAGAATTAAAAGACTCATATCACAGTGACATATGTGCACCCATGTTTATAGCAGCCCAGTTTGTGATTGCTACATCTTGAAAACAACCCAGGTGTCCATCAACTGGAGACTGAATAAAAAAGCTGTGGTTCTTCTACAGAATGGAGTACTACTCTGCCATAAAAAATGATAAGTTTGAATCATTTCTACTTAAATGGACATACCTTGAGGATATCCTCATAAGTGAAATAAATAGGGCACAGATAGGTACATATCGCATCTTTTCTCTGGTATGAGAAAATGAAGATGTAAATGAGTCCTAGCATTGTATGT
>PVIR01008870.1:0-23600 GCA_004026965.1 Petromus typicus | reverse complement strand
AAGAATTTATTTATTGTTAGAAAATAGACTTCACAAAACCTAAAAGAACACAAGTAAATGAAAAACAATCAGACACTGAAATGACAGTAATTTTTATTTCTGAGAGTAAAATGAGAACATTTATATATTAGTAAACCTGAGAATAGAGATGATCTTTATAAATGTGCTTTTCTATAGAGTAAATGTTATTTACTGAATCAATTTTATTTTTAAAATATTTATTTTTTACTTTAAAATATATATTTTAAATATTATATTATTAAAATATTTTAAAATAGTATATATATATTAAATATTATTATATTAAAATATTATATAGTGATCCTATGGGTAGTAAAATTATGACAAAGTTATAGAAATTTGAAAGATATTTTTCTCTAAATAAATATTCTTGTACTTATAAATATCTCATGAAAATATACTCATACACCTTGTGGATATGACACAGGCTGATATTTATAAAGACATTTTAGAAAGAAAATAAAAAAAGAAATCTATGAAGCCGGCTCATTTAAATCAAATGATAAGAAAGTGACTGTCATGGGGACAATGATGGAATGAACTCCCAAGAACAGGAAATGTGAAAGTCCTGATAGGATTTTCTAATGTGTGGAGGAAGTCAGTAGAAAGTGATCAGCCACGCCCACAGGAGTCTGTGAGTCTGGCGGACTGTGGAATTAGAGAAGCAATGAAGTCACTAACTAACTAACCTGGGTTAGACTCGGAAAGATGCAGCTTTCGCACAGGGATCAGGATTGAAAGTTGGTTCAATTCAGTCAGTTCTGAGATCTTTAATACACATCTACTTGAACAAGTGCATGTTGTAAGTATACTGGGATAAACATACACATACGAGCGTCAATAACCAGAGGAAATGTTGATAGTTCTTAAACAGCATGAATTTATTCTTGACAACATAAGGATGAAGCTGAAGCAAGAAGACAGTCAGCAACTGAGCTCTGAGACTAGCAACTTCAAGAAGAAAGAAGAAAAATAAGAAAGTATTGTATTTCAGAAACTAAAGTAACAGGTATTTGAGAAAGGATTAGACACACAATAAAAATTTAAAACTATATCCCCAGCTACTTCTCCAACATATAGGGCGCTTGAAAGTTGACACTCCAACTCTCATAACAATAACAAAGGTAAACATTTCCTTAGACCATTTCTTTAGACCAATAGCAGACTTGAGGTTGTAGGGCATGTAGCTGCTCCAAAAATTAGAAAGGTATGGCTACTTAGACAGTGTTCCCTAAGGAACCACTGCAGGGCCAGTACTGTGGTGGCAAAATGTGTCCTATACTTGAAAACTTGCTGCAGGCTTACTGTGTACAAATTTGACATTTAAAATCCTGAAGGTACTGACTTTATTTGTAAAGTTTTACACTGTGATTTTGAAAGAGTAATTTGATTAGTGTAAATGTATACTACCAATTCAAGAGCAGTCTCAAAAAATGTAAAAAAAAAAAATTGATGTGGTAACAGAGGACCAAAACCAGAATGATATAAATTACCAAGTAATACCAGAAAAGGCAGAATAAAACGTATAAGATAAAATTTAAAAAGGAAAAAAGCAACAGAACAATAATATATACAATAGAATTTTTACCCTACAATTCTCACTGTCAATATCTTCATTCTAAATATACTGTTATGGAGAGATTATAGAGTGGATTAAAAAAATAAAATAAAAAAACAAAATCCAAGTATTTTTTGCCTTAACACATTAGATAAAAACAAAGGTGAAAAAATTAAAAGAACTGATACTGATATTCCGGTTTGTAACTAATCCTAAGAAAGTGTCAGTAGTTATATTGTTTACATACATAGCTTACTTTAGAACAAGAATAGTTAAAAGGGATAAAAAAGATGGCGAATGTAGTGACAGGGAGGTTATTTCTCCAAGAAGATAAAATTCTTACTGTGTGTATACCACACGGTAGATTGTCAAAATATATCAGGTAGAAAATGGATAGAATGACAAGTAGATACCACTATTAGAGTTGGCAACTTAAACTTTCCTTTTTTAATCTTTTTATCTCATAGGACATATTTGCAATCCATGTAATTTACCACCATCTTCAGGAGCGGTACATGTGCGTAGTAGAGGAATTTCAGCCTCCTTCCCCCTCTCTCCTGCTCACCTTCAGACTCCCCCACCCCCTTTGCATACTTATTGCCCTCACGTCTAATCTCATGTTACAGCACATGGTGTTTATGTTAATTGAAGTTATCAGACGCCTGAATATGGTCCATCTTTGTTCTTATTTCCCCTCCCCCCTCTTCCCTGCCAATAGAAGGAAGGATTACTTCCCTTGTATTACTTCTTTGTTGCAAAAGATCCATCCCTTTGCCCCTTTCTATCATTTCTTTATCTTTTTTTTTTTTGGTTTGTTTGTTTATTTGAATTTTGCTTCATTCAAATGAAAGATACTATGTGATATATAAGCTTGTGTGTCTGTCTCATTTATTTCACTCCACATTATATTCTGGAGATGCATCCATTTTCCTACAAGTGTGTCCTTGTGTGTAGCTGAGTAGTATTTCATTATGTATAAACACCACATTTTCTTTATCCAGTTGTCTGCTGATGGCTCTTCAGGCTACTTCAAAGATTCAGCAGTTAAGAACTGTGCTGGCGATGGGGCAGGATTTTAGCACAAGTGAAGTAGCTACTGTGCAAGAAGAAGGACCAGAGTTCGGTCTCTATGATACCATATCAAAAAGAAAGCTGCTATAAAATTGGTGTGTGTGTACTGCTATAGCATCATGATGTAAGCTCTCGGGGGAAAATACAGAGCAGAGACATTGCGGAGTGGTAGGGAATTTCTAATTTCAGTTATCTGAAAAATCTTGATACGAATTTTCATAATGGTTGCTCTTGCTAATTTGCATTCCCATTAACAATGCAGGAGAGCTCCTTTTCACCACAGCCACACCAGCATTTGTTTATGTCTGATTTCCTAATAACCATCTATGTTTCCAAAATAAGATGGAATCTTAGCATTATTTTAATTTGCCTTTATTTAAGGGCCAGAGATGTGGAACACTTTTTTTAAATATACTTGCTGACTATTTGTATTTCTTCCGCTTGGACTTTCATTTTAATAATTGACAGGCCTAGCAAGCAGAAAATAAATGATGAAATACTTGAACCAATGAACACACCCATCACTTACAGGTAACTTCCACTTATTGAGTCACATGACAGGAGCAGAACACACATACTTCTCCAGGTCATAGGGGACATTTAGGAGCAGAGACCAATAGGGACTGTAAAATGCACCTTAAACTATTTGAAATAATAGAAGTTGAACAAAGTGAGCTTTCAGACCATAATAGAAGATGTACTCAGAGCAATCTCTTTCCATCACAATACTCTCACAAAATTTAAAGATATAATTTGAATTAAGTAAAAACAGAAACAGAACTGAAACATTTGTGAAATCCAGCAGAAGGGAAATGCATAAAGGAAATGTATAGCTTCAAATGCACATAGTTTTAAAAAATAATTTTAGTGTATTATTCTAATTCTAGAAAGAAAATATATACTTGTCTATATGGTAAGTTGAGGAAAATAATGTAGGTTATCTAAATATAAAATAGAAGCACTACATGAGTATGAAAAATTTGCATGATTGGCCTAGTTATGGCATATTCATTTTTTTCTTTGTAGTCCTTGTTTATTGCTTATACCAATGAATGGATTTCATTTGGTCAGATATGTACATGCACAGTTTTGATGATTTTCACTCTGTCAGCCCTTTCCTCTCCATTTTTTAGTGATAAATCTGAAAAAAATACATAGAACAATCACTTTTTCATATCCAAACCAGTAGCCTGCATTGTCTTATTATTTTAGTGATACTCTGTAGTCTTTCCAAATTACTTTTGCAAATTTTGTATAATTTCATATAACATGATGCCCATCTCACATTCATCTGAAAGTACACTCTTTCTCTAGATTAGGCAGTAAAGTCTTTTACTGATGTTCACTCTTCTGCCATCTCATGAATGCTATTAACACTATCTAATAATGATATGAAGACACTAAATGTTAAGTTATATAATAAGAGAATAAGAGAAAAAAGCAAATAGAAACAACATATTTCTTATGTACACATAGGAACACATGCACATATGAAAGTGTATTCATAATAAAATAAGAAGAAATTACTAGTAGAGATTTAATCCCCCTATCTGAGACTGGTCATATTGCTCATATGTGGTATTCATGTCTATTTTTTTTTCTGTTCCCTTTCTGCATTCTATTTCTCTTCAGTAAATACTGTAGAAATCAATAAAATACAGATGAAAAATGCAATGAAGAGATATTTATAAAGAAAAAAAATTGAAAAGTCCTTAGCTAGATTAAAGCAAAAGAGAAAAATCTCCAATAAACATAACAAAAGCAAAGCTAAGAAAGGAGACATCAAAGCAATTAACATCTAAGCAATTAGAGACTCTTAAGTATGACTATACACAAAAATACACAAAAATTTTTAGGCAGAAATGCCTTACCAAAATAGAATCATGAAGAAAGGGAAAATGTGAACAGACAATAAATATTTAGATTGAATCAGAAAATCAAAAGTTCCTCATTAAAAACAGATGAGAAACAAATGGCTTCCTTATTGGATTCTACATTCAAAAGAGAACTAATACCAGTTGTTCTTAAACTATTCTGAAAAAACAAAGAGGCAAAAATTCTTATAAATTCACTTTAGAAGGCCAGCATTATTCCAAAATCAAAACCAGACAAAAACAAACAAAAATAGCAAAGCTAGAGGCCCATGGGATTAACAGTTGCGGAAGTCCTCAACACAGTACTAAATAATCAAATGCAATAGCACATTAATCTCATTACATAGTCATTTTTGTTTTTCAGACAATGGCAGCATTTTCCTGCTTCTATGGTGCTTGGGGAAGTTTGACACTGTACCTTCCACTCAATCTGGCTACTCACGACCTTTATTATGGTGTCACTGGGCTACCTACAGCTAGCTCTCTGCTGCTTAAGTATCTTGAAGCTACCTCAACTTTTCAGCTACCTGCCCACAAGTGTTCTGCACACAGAACCAGCCCCAGCTTGTAGAGATTGTCATCATCTATCAGGCGCATCTGGACTTCTCCATTTCTTACATCTTCTTCTCTATGTCTTAATACTTTTATCACAATGAAGATTTCATAATAATTCTTTCCAAATACTTTCTTTACTGATCTTATGGGGAGAGGGGAAATGCTGAGAAAATGATGAAGTTGAAGACCCAGTGTAGTGGCTCAGTGTTCCTTCAGGATATCAAGACATCAGATTGTTATGAATATGAATGTTGGATGAGTGCAGCGGAGAGTGTGAAACCCTTGAAATACAGCTGTTATTCAGTCAGCAAAGAAGGTATACAAATAATACCGGGCAAAATGGCTTCTGCTTGTTTGACTTCAATGAAACTCACAGCCTGATTGAGTAGGTGAAATTCAACAAAGTCAATGACCATGTTATAAGGTTGGGAAAAATGGGATCCCCAACTGGCATGTGAGAGTATCTTTGAACAAATAAGTGCCAGGAGGCAATGGCCATGACAGCTAAGACTCAGGTTAGATCTCTTGCAGTCAGAATGACTTCCCGGGTCATCAAAGCAGCACCTGTGTATCAGGATTCATTTTAGATTTTCTGTAGGCTCTACCCAAACACATATATGAGTTATTTAATTTCCACCATTTCTTTAAATAAAGAGTGTTGGCATTTCTCTTTCCTCCCCGAAAACCAGAGATGATTCATTACGTTCAAGCGAAATTCATCTCAGGACACAAGGACTGTTCTACATACAGAAACCAACAATGTGATATTCCACTCAGAAAATGAGGCATAAAAGCCTAGGATCATCCAAGAAGATGCCAAAAAGGACTTTGATAACATTCAGTATTCTTTCATGATAAAAAAACTCTAAATTAATTTTATACATAGATAAAACATGTCCTCTAATAAAGGCAACTAAAGTGTGTCATCAAATTGTTTCTGGAGATAGAGGACAAGTTATGTGAGTTTTACTAATATTTAATTGTGTTACCTAGAATTAGCTTGCTACTGGTATTCACTGGGGTGTTAAAAACAAGGATTGGTAGGTTTGGAATTTAGCTCAGTGGTGCCATGCCTCACAATCAGAAGGTCCTGAGATCAATTCCCGGTACTAAGAAGAAAACAAAAATCACGGGGGGAAAGGATTGGTCAGAGTGAAAAGCTTGGGATTTAATGTTAGACAAATGTGATCTAAATTGGTAGATGTATAACTTGCCAGCCATTTAACCTAGAGGAAATTATTTAACTTAATTAGTCTCATCTCTAGAATGCATATAATAATGCTTACCACATTTAATGAAGGCATTAAAAGAGAAAGAATATATTGAATAATTTTTAAGGTTTTGGGAAAATTTGTGGAAGATATTGTGTGCTCATAAATCATAGTGACTTTATTATTACATGAGAATTTTTTCTTAATAATTGGCTCTAATTTGTATTTAAGGAAGTTACAAAGTTGATCACCTGATAGAATCTTTACAGTGGTTTTACCAAATCACTGTAATTTTGGTGGTATTCAATGCTCTATTTGCTTTACTCAAAGTACAGAAAAGTGTAATTTCTACCTAGTGGATATGAGAACCCAGTAAGATTAAGTTATGGAAGAAAATGATTACTCTGAAAATGTCTATATATTATTTGCATTATGCTTTATGTGCAATTGCTCTTCATTTTATTAACTATTGTTTTTCCTTCCTGGTGGATTCAGAGAGAGCAATACGCTTACATGTCTCTGTATCACAAAATAATCTCCTCACAAGAAATGTAGGCTCATCCAGTGAGTTAATGCAAACAACATGGGACATATGGTGAGAGTCCAGAAAGGGGAACGGTGAATTCAGTAGCACATTACAAAGAACTCTGAGGAGAACCGGCGACCTGAAGAAGCATTTTTCTTTGCTCTAACAAAGAAGCACACCTGTGACTTTCTTTTACTATCAATTTAGTAAGGCTTTCAGTCAATGTTGTTATAATCTTTTAAATTTAAAAATATGTAAATAATAAGAATTATTGTCTTGCAATTCAATATGAGTGGTACATTTGTTTTAGCACACTTCATTGGGAATCTATATTAACAAGATTGCTTTTCTCCTGTCTTTTTGCTAGATACTTGAGAAGTGATTAAAATTGAAAAATAAACTAATAAGCAGTTTCTCAATGTCCCTAAAATGACGTTTAGCAAAGCAGTCTTCTTTTCAGCCTGAAGGCGAGAGAGATGAAAGGGTACTTGACTCGTCCATTTCAATTCTGAATGTAATGTGAGCAAATGAATTCTTCATCAACAAATAGAGAATGCATATCATAGTTCCTATATTTATAGTTTCAAATTTTGAAAAGCAATTATTTTTCATTACCCTTCTGGAAATGGATAGAATTTGATTCAAATTACCATTTGTTTGCAGAGTACTGAAGTATAATGTATTGTATAATGTGTTGCATAATAAGTTTTACTGGATTTTGTTATGTGACATTAAATGGAAATTTGAGAGCAACTTGAAAAGATCTAAAGGTAAGTGAGAAATTTTTACTTATCTCCTTACTATAAAACATGTGGCAGCAGAAATGAAAGGAATGTGAGAAAATTCATTTATATATCTATTTCCCAGTTTCTACTTCTTGTGTAAATCAGGAAAATTCACCTCCTTTAAGTTTCATTCTCCATCAGGAGAATAAATGGTTTTTATTCTTTTGACAAATTCTCTTTAAGCCTTCTGTGAAAGTAGTTTAATTATATATGTTTTAATGAAAGCTACAAAAGCATTTTACCCTGCCTAACTCAGTTTTATGTGGGTACAAATCAACTTATACAGAAGGTCTGACATAGCCAAGATGTGCAATTTGGGAAGCAGAGCAGTGGAGAAGAAATATGAGCATCTGAAATGGTTCTAAATTTATTAATATCAGGCATGATTATTTTTTATTTGGCATATAATTGGAATATAATCTTTTTAAGTTTAAAATTAAGTAATATAAATTATATGTTTAATGTTTTTAAATTATAAAATACATTTCCAAGAAATCGTTTTAACAAATTGAAAATATATTTCTAGCTTTGTGTACACAAGACATTTGTAAACAGATCTTACTGATCCTGTACAAAGCTTGTGATTTTTATGTCTCTAGGAATGGAAAGAAAGGAAACGTGTGGCATTGTTCTGGTGTTTCATGTCACATCTTATCAAACCAACATTTTGACTTGTGTTTGTATACTTCTTAAATAATTAGGGCCAGAATGTGACACGACTTGATTCTCATTTTTCCCCTTCTCCCACTCACCCTGCAACTCTCCACCTTCTATATACATAAGATTTGTTTCCTTTTTTAAAAATTATTATCACATTCTTTTTCTCCTCATTATTTATCCCTACACCCTCTTTCCTTTTAAATGTTTTTTATTTCACATTATCAACTATATATACTCAATGTTGAATGTGATGATGATGTGGACTCATAATGTACCAATATTTAAATTTTTAGAAATATAAATAAATAATTGGGGTATATTTTACACTAATTTTCGGAGCTTAAACTATTAAAATATAAATATTTACTAAGAATAATGATATTTATTTAATTAATAAGCCAAAGAAAATATGAATAATATAATAATGTAAAATATAATATTAAAACTTTTAAAAATTAGGAAACAATGTACCAAATATAGAAATATTTAAAGGAAGATGTCACAAACAAAAGTTTCTAAAAATACTCATGTTGGCCAAGAATATTTTCCTGCATGTAGAACTATAAAATTAGCCAGATGAAAATCACGTCATGATTCAATGAGTAGTTTAAAATTTATTTTCCAACAGAGGTCAGAATGACTTTTGGAAATACACTTGAAAGAAAAGTTGAACAATGTTCTAGGGAAGAGAGCTACTAAGTTAAAGAAGCTTGAAGCTAGAGAAAGTATAACCCTCAGGGCTCAGTGACGATGCAATCTCTCTAATAGGCTAGTCAATGATAAGTCTCTGAACTCTCCTAGGAAATATAGTTAAAATGTCCGAGTAATCATATCAAATAAATCTAGTATAAATGGGAATTTGTGAAATATTTCTAATTTATTTACCATTATGTAATTTACAATCAATTTTCTTCAGGGTAGAAATAATCTAGTGACTGGCATAGTTACTTTCTTGTTGCTGGGATAAAATACTTAAGACTCTCAAGTTAAAGGGGCAATGCTTTATTTCACTGCACAGCTCATAGAGATTTCAGTCCAGAGTCAGCTGGCTCTGAGTCAGGGCGACTCGGCTCTGGCTCTAGATAGCATGGCAGAATAGAGCGGTACATAGCAGCAGGGCAGGCAGGAAGTAAGCAATCACCACAGCGGGAAGCTTCCCTATCATTTTATCCCATCATCCACACCCTCAGTGAGGCCCCCGTTACCCACACCCAGAACTATACTAAATCAATCAGAAGACCTATTTAGTTATAATACTTTTAATCCATATTCACTTTATGAAGCTGGTGGCCTCTTGTAGGAAAGAAAATAAATGAACTCAATTTAAAGTCTTTACTTGTTTAGACTAGTGGGTTTTTAATTTTCTTTTCCTGAAATCCCTGTCACCTCCTCCTACTAGTGCTAATAATGCCCCTGAAAGTTCCCAGGGATCCTTTCAGATGCTACTGCCCCAGCCCAACACTCACTTTATTGTAAGAGTTTGGGCATTGAATTATATGTATGCCAAAGGCATAGTCCATCGGATCCTCAATTGATTATATACATTGGTAAGAAGTTTTATGCTGGAAGTTCTCTTCTTCTTTAGGGGAAAAGCTTTGTTGTTGCTTTTTTTTTTTTTGCTTTATTTCATACCGACCATATACAACTTGTTTTGTATTGCAGTTTTTCAAGACATTTGTCTCCCTCAAATTAGAACTCTTGACATTAAAACATCAATCAATAAAATTAGTGAACACAGTAGTCATCTTGAAACCCCGCTTGGTTTTGTTTCATTACTATTCAGTTCCTAGGAGACAGCAAAATTCTATTTTTGTGTAACAGAAAGAAGTGTTCCGTCTTTATCAAGATCTTAAAGAACGAATGCCTATTTCTAAATCCAAAGTAAGATTTTATACTTTATTAATTACAACTTCTTAGGAAGTCATGTTTAAGTTGTTACTAATCCCTGCATTTTTATGCTTTTACTTGTTTATGATGATCTTATAAAATTATGAAAGTACAAACATAAAAAGAACAATAAAATATTTATATTTACACTTTATCTATTCTTCAGATAATTTCCATTTTCCAGAAAGCTCATGTTAGTTTTTGTGATGACAGAAAAATCATTTTAGAAATTTAGCTTTTCAGATTGTCTTGAATATGTGCCAATAGAGAAATAATTAAAACTATTTCATTGCTTATATAAGAAATAAAAGAGTTCTCAAAAAACTCATTAGAAATATAGTTGTATTTCCACATATGTGACATCTAAAATCAAATATACTGAACACCCTCATATTAACAAACACCCAATTTGGACATAGCTATCCTAATATGTGCATTTTTTCATAATCTTAATAGTGTTTCAGAAGAGTGTCTTAAAGTATATATCATTTCATATATGTTTGTCCTAAACATTCATACTCTGAGCTTGAAGTTCTACTTGATCTTCCTTACTTATGCTGAAACATTTGGGAAAGCAAAGTTTATTTGAGGTCTTCCGTTCTTACTTGTTTTCTCTTTTGTAGATGTTTTAACTGATTATGATCAGTGTTTAAGGCAATAAACATTTTTGCACTTACAATCATCTTCTTTTGGGGAGGTTGTTCCTTATTTTATTGTATACTGACCGTATCGAACTTCTTTTTCATTTATTTTTCCATTGAAGTTTTCATAGAAAAATTTCACCAGTAAATTTTCTAAATCTCTAGAGCCCTTCATGAGTTAATCAAATAGTAGTAGAAGGCAATAGTCATTTCACATCCCCATTTTGTTTTGTTTGTTTAGTGTCCAATCCTGTGCTTGGCATGACTGCAACTACATTGTGTGTATTAGTCCTTTTGTACCCGTGGATTTTTGACAGGCTACTATCAGTGTTAACTCTTTTAAATGTGAAAAACTTTCTGCTAAATAGCTTATCTAAAGTCATGTTAACAAATTATCAGGGACTTGAATTCAGTGTACGTTTTCTGTTGTGTAGCTTTTTTCCTTTCCAGAACTGGAAATCAAACTCCAGGCCTTGCGCTTGCCAGCCAGACATGGCACCACAGCTAAATCCGGGCCCCAGATGGTTATGTCTAGTTAGTTGATTATAAGCAGCCACACTTTTCCTAATATTGTAAACTGTTTATAGGAGCCACAATGGACAAGCAAAGATGGAGGATGAAGTTATTTATGAGGATAGTTGCTCTATTTAACATTACAAAACGTTCAGCAGAGAACCTTCCAACTTTTTAATGATTTTAGGGACCCAATTTATTATAGAAGTAACACTTGGCCACTCTGGATTCATTTTTCATTCTCTCTGAATTTGTAGACTTCAAAATAGATAATAAATGAAGATTTGGTCGACTTAAAAAATAGATAGAATTTATAAAGAAAGGAGGAAGAGAGGGATTGGTCATCGGGAGCACAAATGAAGCCACCACCCCTATCAATTTTACTCTTCTCAGGTGGTCAGTATGCATTTCAGATTTATGAAGAATATCGCATTGGCATAACATACACATGAAAATGTCAAACGGAAGGGTGAAAATCCTGAACCTCAAGAGTTGTGTTAAGAACGTAATCATGGTTCGGTATGTTTCCTCCCTATAAAGCAGTACCACTCGCCCAAAGTATGAAGCAGAGGGAAAAAAAAATACATTAAAAGACAGGACTGGCCCAGGGATTTAGCTCAGTGGTTCCAGCGCCTGCCTTGCAAGTACGAGGGCCTGGGTTTGATCCGCGGTAACCACATACAACAGTGCCAGGCGTGGAGATTCAGGCCCACCAGCAATCAGTACTACATACCACTGTGCAGGGGATGGTGGCTCATGCCTATTAACCTAGCACTCGGGAGGCAGAGGCAGGAGGATTGCTGTGAATTGAAGGCTGAGCTCTGGGCCAGCCTGAACTATAAAAGCGAGACCCTGTGTCAGGAAAAAAACAAACAAACAAACAAAAAAACGGACTAAGAAAGCGAGGTGCTAGGATGACTAATGCTGGTGCAACAATAAAAACTCTATCCAGTCCCAGGCACTGGTTTTTATTGGCAATCAATTAGGGTAAAGGCGAACTACATGTGGTTTCCATGGAAATTAATTAAAACAAGATTCCTAAAGCACAAGCCAAAGCATTCTCAAATTAGGAACAGAATAGATAAAATGTATGTTGTAATTAGGACACTGTCCTTCTAGTTGTGGGAATGGAATTTGGGTAGGAGTCACTGTGACTCACTTCTCAAAATGAGCCAATTGTGGAGTTAACTCTCCATAGCTTGCTTTGGGCATAATCAATATTACAGTTCTCTGCACTCCTATAAAACTTCTCACTACATGTACTTTCAATAGTTGAAAAAACAGACCATTGTTTTATGACTGCTACTGCTGCTCTTTAAAAACGTGTGTAAAATAGGGAAAAGGAAATGATAAAAATTCAAATCTGTTGAAAATCTTTTTTTTAATCTAGAAAAATAAAGATAATCCTTTAAATACTAACCAGCCAAGGTTAGAATATAGCTGATTCTAACTTTAACTCATATTCTATAAAGGAAATTATATTTTATGCACATTTGTACATTAAAATAAAACATACAGATCAACATTAATCCAAATGCTCACAAGAATTACCTTTAGGTTATGAGTGTGGAAAAAGATGAAAAGAGAATTTTCAGTTTACATTTACACTTCTATAGATGTTGTCTACATTTTTAAGAATAAAATGTATCACTTTATAAATTTAAAGTGAAAATAGGTATGAGGGAAAGCTGCAGGTAAGTTTACCGGAAGCACTGGCAACTTAGTTTTAAAACACTAAATCCTAATTCTACCTCTCTGTCTTTGCCCTGTAATCCACCAGTTTAATCAACGTCTGCTAGGGCAAGGGCCAATATCCATTTCTAACAAAATTTTCCTTTGCTTTTTATGGATATTGAATATTAAAAAATCACTACACGTTAGCTTTAATACAAATCTAGGAGCAAACACCAAATAGCAGTAGTGAAAGGGATAAATAAAAATTGGACTAGAAAGTAAAGTGCTCAGTGGAGATATTTTGAGAGGAAGGTGAAAGGGATAGAAAATTGTTATCGTGCTACTAACAGTAAGTTACAGTTAAGTATCTTTCACTAATTAAGAAATTAATGTTTACCACGAAGTCTTATCTTGAGTCCTAAAGTGAAAATGACTTCTTTTTAACTGATTTCTATAATGGGTAAAATGAATCCAGAGTCATAAGTCCAAGGAGTATATACTTTCAGCTACACTTCAGTGTAAAAACTAGACAGTATTTTCTTTTACCTTCTTGATTGGATTTCACTAACAGACAGACATATTTATTTTCCTTTTTCACCATGCATATGATACTTTTAAAGCTTTTCCCACATATGGTGGAAAATATATTTCATCTGTTTTAATTTGCTAAAATCTGATATTTTCATTATTTTCAATGTATGTAGGAATTCATTGCTTTTAGTAAATCAGAACTCTGCTGATTTTCTCTGGACAGCTGGGATTTGTGTTTATAGCCTTCAAGGGAGCATGCTAACATCTGCATTTGATGAACGACTACATGTATAGTACTTTCTTCAACAGTCATTGTTCAGAGGTTCAGAGAGCTAGTAATAAATAATTAATGGGCACAGAAGCAATAGTCTGAGTTTATTGCTTGAGTTGGAGGGGACACACAGCACGCGCTGTAAAGCGAGCTTTCTTTCCTTTATGTCTTCTCTTTGACTAGACATTTAGTTGATTGCAGACTCTGCCGCTCAGAAAAGCTCCAGGCTTTATAACATGTCTTCAGTTTATCTTGCCTTTAATTCTTTTTGTCAACCATCATGAATATTGAAAGCTTCTCTCCTTCAAATGCCACTGAGACATGCCTTCCAGAGAAAATAGCTTGATGTGAATGCGGTAGATATGAGTGCATCTACTTTTTACTTTAGGAGTATTTGAGTTTTGTAAAGCTCTTTATGACAAAGCTGATTTATAGCAAGAACTAAGGCTATAGAGGTATAACAATTAATAGAGTTCCCTGTAACTTTTATAAAAATCGTGGAACTATGATGTGATTGTAACTAGCAACACAACGATCACATTGTTGTGGGTGTACAGTCTGACTTGGCTGAAGTTGGAATTCTTTTATGCATATAATAGTTGAAACTTAGTATTAGACATTATACATATAGTAACATATGTATGATATTGATAATTTTTCAGAAGATGAAATCTGTTAAAGAACTCTATATATTAATGAACTTAATAAATATAATCCACAAAGAGTTATCTGTGAACTAATATAAGACATTTTTAATTACAAATAAATCTTATTATATATTTTAAAACATTCTAATAAAGAATTTAAACTCATTATAACTCCCCCCTGAATGATAATCATGGGGATAGTAAAAATTATAGTCAAGGAAAATAAATCACTACGTATCTTCATGCCAAGAATAGTAAATTATAAATATCATCTTATGTACACACCCAGGTCCCAAAGTGATATTTATCTGTTTTATAGAAAAAAGCTCTGAGGCTAAGAAATTACATCATTTTCTCACATTTTCATGGCTCATGAGTTTCATAACCAGAATTTCTATCTAGAATTGTCTTCTTGTAAAGGTCATGTTCACTCCATTTTTTTTTTTCTCAAGAATACCTGATTTTACTCAGTGTAATATGAAGGCCTTACACTTCATGACACAAGGCTGTTCCCTGGCATCAAGTATTCCAAAGTGCATTTTCAGCTTTTTATCTACAAGACTGAGATTAAAGATTCTGATAAAAATTACAAAATAATTTCTAACAGTTTTCTTATTTAGCCCCAGATGCTTTAATTCTCCTGCATTTTCTTTTTAAATGTTGTTTATTAACTTCTATTAAATTACAAATAAAAATTAGACATATTTTTTTGCACAATGTGCTGTGAGATATAAACATTGTGGAAGGGCTACTTGAGCTAACTACCACACAGACATAAGTTTTGTTTATAACAAGAATCAATGTCTTAGGGATTTAACAATGCATTATTATTAACATTAGCTAGTACATTATACTTATTCCTCTCATGTATCATCCTGGCTTTTTTCTGGTCCTGGAGATGAAACCCAGGGCTTTGTGTATGTTGGGAAAATTCTCTTCCAATGAGCTATCTCCCCAGCGCATCTTCCAACTAGTGGAAACTTTGATGCTCTGGTTTTATAGACTACCATAAATCTATCATCTTTGTCTTTATAATTCTTACATCCATCTATCCCAAATATTTGTACACTTTACTATGTTTCTAATCATTACTGAATTTATAATGAGAGCAAGGATCATATTGTGTTCATTTTTTAGGTTCATTCATTGATTAGCACAATAGTATTAAACTTTGCTCTGTAGAAAAGAATGTAGGGCCGGGGATTTAGTTCAGTGGTTCTGACATCTGTCTTGGAAGCGCAAGGACTCAGGTTCAATCCCTGGTTAACCACATACAATACGGGGTGTGGAGACTCATGCCCAGCAGCAATCAGTGCCACATACCATAGTGCCATGCATGGTGGCTCATGCCTGTAGTCCCAGCACTCGGGAGGCAGAGGCAGGAGGATTGCTGTGATGTGACTTGGAGGCTGAGCTCAGGGCCAGCCTGAACTACAAAGCAAGGCCCTGTCTCAAAAAAAAAAAAAAAAAAAAAGAAAGAAAAGAATATAATCCTTTAGTTATGATGATGTGACACTGGAGGACAGGTTAATGTCCAAACTGTTGTAAATTAGTGCAATAGCAAGGGAGGCAAGCAATAAAAGCAAGGTATTGGCTCAGTTTCTAATCCATTGGTATTTGCACTTACAAACATTGAACACACATGAAATAAAACAAATACCTGGATCAGATGAAATCATGATTATGATGTTTTGCTTCTGAAATTTCCCAAAAGATAATTCTCCACATTCTAGAATCTCACAAGCAGAGAAGACAATATCATCTGACCCCAGTCTAATAGTACACTTTATGTTGTTCTTTTAAAATACCACAGTATTAGCAGTGTAATTTATGAACGTCTCCAGGGTTAGGAAGTTTTATCACTTCACATCATTTAATTAAAAATGTTTTGATATAAAATGCAAAATTGTTTTGTTATTCCACTGAGAATTTTTCCCATCTGAAAGTTTCTTTACAAAAGAATACAACATAAACATATGAATTACTGAACATGAAATATTTAAGTATTTGAAGTTTAATATTTCATAATTTTTATCCTTTCACAAATATCCTGATCTCTGTATTCATCCCATGTTTAGTCAGTGGGATTTAATTTGTTATAAATTGAGTTATTTGGCCATGGTAGTAATTTCTCTCCAACTGTATTTTTTTGTACTTTACCTGAACATGAATTTAGGTTTTGCTCACCAAAAATAACAGATGTCTCACTTATCATCTTCTTAAATTATCTTTTTTTCTTAAGAAAGCCTAAGAAAAACTTATTGAATTTATGAAATGGTTCCATAATCTTTACATGTTTTATCTCACAAGTAACTATAATTCATGATCTTATATTTGTTTTTCTTAAAGTTAAAACATATGTCTTTATTTTGTAGTTGTCAATTCATTTCCTTATTAATTTTAGGACTTCCACATTTATTCATATTGAATTCCTTAGTTTTTCAGTGTTGGTGGGCTCATTTTGTTTTGTTTTCTGTTCTTGCATAAACTGTTTTACAAATAATTTCAATCCTTTTAATATTTGGATAATAATCACACATAATATATATATATGACACTATTCAGCCATATTTTCCACATGATATTATGTCAGTTCTAATTTTTTAACTCTATTATAAATTAAAATTTCTTCATTATGTTTACATATTTTAGAAGACAGATAAAACATTTTATGAAATCTAGGTTATAAATGGAGCACACTAAACTTGTAGGCTCAGTTTGAATTCACGATAGAATTTAGGATCTGGCCCTAAAAATATATTACTTGGAGGCCACTAAATTATTCCTCTAACAATATTAGTTCATACACTTCTCAGCAATTAATGAATTCACCTCAATAAGTTATCTCCATATCACATACTATTAGGGATAGGTAAGCAAGTTAGACATTTTACAGGCAATTAGACAGGGCTGGCCCACAAGAAGGCCTATTTGGAGGTTGGGATGCTTGAAGAGAAAACTACCCTAACCAGGCAGCACGAAAGGCAGTGACTGATATTCTAAGTAGGCACCAGTCTCCTGAGGGAGAGGGCCAGGACTTTGACCCATCTCAGGTCAAAAATATCCTAGACTGAAAACTCTTGTACACTTGTTGTGTGACTTGACTTCTCATTGGCTTCCCATTTAATCAGTATTATCTGAGCAATTATACTTGCAATCTTATTAGTTGATCATAGTTTTGTCCATTCTGTGATTTTTCATTGTGCCAATGTTACCTAAGCCACTCTATTTGCAATGTTACATATTGACGGTAATTTTGTCCTACCTTAAACCCACCTCACCTTGTGGCATTGCTCTGTAAAAGCTTCCTGGAAAGAGAGGTGGATGGGTTTATTCTTCAATGTGGCTTTGCTTTTCTCTAAAATAATATTTACTTTTAATTTATTTATTTGTACCTGTCTCTTTAAAGACACTTTAAATTTGTGCTCAACAGAGCAATCAATATCTTTTTAGCTACTTGAAGCACACTGGTTTGACATTTATTTTTCTTTTCTCAGTCAATGTCCCTTTTTATTTTCAACTATGATATTTCATCTTTCTCACCTTTGAAATATATTTGTTCCATGCCCAGCATTTCCCCTTCCAGCTATCACGAATTTCAAATGATGTAGTTCTTTTCTCCAAAGGTTAAACAGGATATGTTCATTTTCCAAATAAAGTAATGAGGCATAAAAGGTAAATTGCAGTAGCAATAGCAACAAGATCAGCTAGCTGATAGGGGAAGTTTTTAGTACTGATATTGATGGCACTGTCTGTTGAATTTATCCTTTGTCAGAAATGACAAAAGAGAATAGCCTCATAGCAACCCACTAGACCATCTCAAATATCCATGGTGTGTAAGCTGATTGTCACTACCTTTGGGCATTTGGGGAACATTAGTTTGTTTTTGGGTTTTTGTTACTCTGTTTAACTCTTTCACTTTTAAGTCAGAATGTTTCTTCCTAGAGCTATTTCCTAATTTCAAATGATGACAACTTAGAAATTAATTTAATAATATCTCAATGTATTTATTTAGTTAAGATGATTTAAATTTTGGTTTTCTTTTTTGTTTTTGAGGAAAAGATGGATTCTTTGGTGGATTCTCACAAATAATCATAAGTTTACATGAAAGTATTTTATTTGAAGTGGTAATTTAGAGATAAATTGTTGTATAGCTTTAGGCAAATATCAGTTAGTTTATAAAGACAGGCAAACATACAGATCCCTGCTCCCCACACACTGTATTATTCATGCTCTACTATCTTCTTGCCAGCCCACCATTACCAGGGAAGTAAGCTGACCATTAATATGTATAGTTCTATGTTCTATATTTTGATATCTATAAGGACATCTCAGGAAAGAAGGAAAAATAATTGAGGTAGTAGCAAAAAAAAAAAAAAAGCAAAATAAACAAGTTTTGAGGGAAAAACTTTGATATAACTATAAGTTAAAAGTCTCCTTTCTTATAGAATTATGAAGGTTCATTTTCAGACAGGAAACTTCTTTTTTGAAAATGCAAGGTATGTTTTCTTCTGTGGCATTTAATAAGCTGATATGAATCAGAATCTTAGAATTCCACCTCGAAGTGGAAAAGAAAATTATCTTTCTGACCAAAATAGTGACATATAATTACTCATTCTGAAAAGAAATAATCAACAGTACAACATTTTCTAATGCACATTTGCTTAGACATGATATTTATCTTGAAGAGTGTAATTTAATGAAGAATATTCTTTCATCCTCAGGAATTTAACTGAATGTGCAAGTAGCTACAAACCAAACCTTGAACAGAGAGTAATGACATTTACTTGTAATCATATCATAAAAACATATGAGATGTAAGGTCCTGAATTATAAGGAATATTACTCTAATCCACATATTGCTCTTTTAAGAAATTAAAAATTATTTGAATGCCAGTTCCATGTATTTTACCCATTCTTCCATTGACTTTGCTTACCTAGGTAACAATTTATTAAAAAACAAAGTTCTCATTGACCTAAATGGAAAATATTTGGAGAAGAATATGAATTTGAACAGAGCTTTTATAGAATAATGTTTTGAATCATGTATTCACTGAGGTTATGGAATTTTCCTTGCTATACTTGAGAGAAAATGGTGATGACTCTCTATAGAACTGCTTGCTTGTTTAAGCCACCTTTGCATCATCCTCAACTGCACACATGGTTTTTCAACAGGACACAGAGGACTGAAGGGTAAAGGGATCTGTGGGCCCAGATATATTTGAATGAGGGCCCCATAACACTATCTGGAAAATCCTGACTAGAAAGAGTTAAAGCTTTACCAGAGGGAGCAATTAGCAAGAGAGAGGGAGGGTGATAATCAGAACAGGAAGAAACTAGTGCTCTCAGCTAGATAGATATCCACCCCTCCCCCAAACCAGTAAAATGCAAAGGAGAGAAAAGGGGAAAGTGCTACATAAGATATACACTATAGATGATATATTTTCACTGTAGGGTCACCATATTACTGCACTAGATATGGAAGCATCCCCTTCTTTAATCACTAACTCCAAGGAACCCTGTCTGTTAGGGTTTTAGCCAACTTCAAATCCCAGAGATAAGGCCCTGACAAGAAAAAACAGGGAAAGAGTCACACAAAGCTTATCTAGGAATGCACAAGTAGGCAGTGGCATCCGAGTTAAGGTCTTGTAATCTGAGGTCAGTTTCCAATGGGAAGGATTCCCAAAAAGTTGAAAACAGAGACCAAAACCAAAAGACTTCTGGGAATCTAACTCTCTAGAACCCTGTTACCTTGATATCAGGCAGTTTTCTATTTTCTGACTTTTCTTCCTTAAATATAGTGTGTTAACAAAGTCACTGGGAGAAATTAGGAAAGCAACACCTTTCACAGTAGCATTGCAAAAAATGAAACACTTAGGAATCAATCTAACAAAGGAAGTAAAACATCTTTACATTAAAAATGCACAGTATTCTGAAAAAGAAAAAAATAGGAAATGGAAAAATATTCCTTATTCTTGGGTAGGAAAAACCAATATAGTGAAAATGCCATACTTTCCAAATTGTTATACTGATTTAATGCAGTTCCAATCAAAATACTAGTAGCATATCTCTCAGAATTAGAGAAAGCAGTTCTAGAATTAATTTGCAACCAGAAGAGACCTAGAACAGCAAAAGTAATTCTGAATCACAAAAGTGAGACAGGGAGCATCACAATTCCTGATTTGAAACTACATTACAGAGCTACTGTGATAAAAAAGAAACATGGTACTGGTAAACAGAAAAACAGAATGATATTCAGAGGAACACATGAGAAGATGCAGAAACAATCCAAACATACTCAGCTACCTTATCTTTGACAAAAGGGCCCAAGACATTCACCAGAAGATAGTCTCTTAATCAGTGGTGTTGGAAAAATTGTCTTTCCATATGCCAAAAACTAAAACTGACCCATGTCTCTCCTTGCAGTAAACTAAAATTAAAACAGATCAGACATCTAAACATTAAAACAGAAACACTAAATCACCTGGAAGAGTGAATAGGTTGATCTCTTGAAGACATAGGCGTAGTCAAAGACAAAAATCCCAATTGTCCCAGAAAAATTACAAAGAATCAAGGACTAGACTCTCATTTTATTTAAAAGCTTTTGGATGGCAAAAGAAATCACCAAAAGAATCAAAAGACAACCTACATAGTAGGAAAAAGTTAATCAGTTGTGTTTCAGGACTAATATCTAGGACATAAAAAAATAATAAAAAAAAATCAAGCCCCTAAATGTAAAGATCCCATCCAAAAATGAGTATCTGAAATAAATACACACTTCTCAGCTAAAGAAGTACAAATGGCATGTAGATATATGAAAATGTTCAGCATCACTGGTTACTGAAGAGATGCAAAATAAAACAGCCCTGAGATCTCATCTCACTGCAGAAAGAATAGCTATAATCAAGAAATCACCCAATCATGATGGTGAGACTGTGGGGTAAAAACAACTTTTCTCCACTGTTGGTGGAAATGTAGACTGGTCCAACAGCTGTGGAAATTAGCATGGAAATTTCTAAACACCTAGGACTAGAGTTTCTGTTTGATCCAGCTAGTCTCCTTCTATGTAACTTCCCTAAATAATTTAAGGCATCATACCAAAGTGATTTCCGCACCCATGTTTATAATAACACATCTTGTAATAACAACGTAAATGCCCATCAGTTGGTGAATGGATAAAGAAGATGTGTTTTTTAAATGTTGTGTAGTATTACTACACAGCCACAAAGGATAAGCAAGACAGATCTAGCTAAATATATGAAACTAGACACTATATTCTTAAGTGAAATAAATTGGACATATGTGTAAATACTGTGTTGTCTTTCTAGTGGGAGAAAATGAAAGTGAATAAAGGATGAAATGTATATTAGGTAATGTGCAATAGGAAGAAATTATTCAAAAGGAAAGAGGAATTAGGGAAGGAGGAGGGGGAATAAAGAGAAAATTAAAAAAATAGAAAAGAAGAAAAAATGAAAATAAAACTTTATAAATAAGAAGGGGTAAAAGAATTGTAGGGAAAAGAGGGAAAAAAGGAAAATAAAGGTGCATTACATACCAGTAATATGATGAATGTGATCATTATGCATATCTAAATTGTATTAATAAAATTAATAAGAAATTAAGTGCTTTGGAATTTAAACATTAAATAGGAATATAGTGTCAATTTTTATCTATTAGATAATTTAATTTCATCATTAATAGAGTAATTTAGTATTTGAAAAAAGAAAGAGTCGTCCTTATTTTAAATTCCACCTCTTTAATTCATTGCTGTGCCTGAGTTTAAGACCGTATTCAGTTGCTCCTTCCAGCAGAAGATTGCTGTGCACTCACAGACACAACAAGACCAAACGCTGTGACTATTTCCTTACTTGTATTATAGACAGCTAAGTTAAGTAAGCTTATTGTAGGCAGATAGGGAGTCGTGCAAAAGATGGAAACACATTACACTCATGGCTGGATAAACACATCCGTTAGAGGCCAAGCCTCAAAACAAAGACAAAATGACCGGGCCTGCATACTTCCCCAAGGGACAAGATAAGTGATAACCCTGGGCCTAGTGAAGTCTAGATTAAGATCAGTTACCCCTCTGTGTAACCAAAACCTCTGACCCATCATTTCCTAGAAAAAGCCCTTGTTCTCTCCACACATGTGACTTGTTGTCCTATTGGATTACAGTACCAAAGCAGCAATATTTATAAGTGCATTGGCTGATCATGGCTTTAACCCACATTGTACCCATATAGTTTTGTTTAATAAAACTCACCATGAAGAGGGGGTTCTTAGCTACAAATGTGGAAGTCCTCCTGCCTTTTAGGATCTATCTTCTCAATAAGGATTTCACATTCTTAACCTCTGTTGTTCCTTGAATTAATTCTTCAATTTCACAGAACATGAACTCAATGTATCTGACCTCTGACAGGTTGGCAATTATTACATCAAAGCTCTAATCTCTTTAATCCAGAACTAGTAATTTCCTTATTGTAGTGGGAATGCCTACTAAAACATAGCTACTGAATATTTGATACCAAATTTTATTCCATGTTCACAGCACACAGAAATAGTATGTTTTTCATTCACTTCTGAAGGTAGGAGTATTGAAGAGTTCAGGATTCTTATACTGTTGGAGTTATTTTGAGACCTAGCCATTGTCTCCTTTAAGAATTTTTTGCCTAAATAAAGGTCGCACTGTTAATATCCTTTCTCTTCTAGAAATGTTAGTAGTTTTTGCTTGTATGTTTCAAGTTATTTTTTGTTTTTCAAATGAATATACTATTTTCTAATTAGATACCATTTTTCAGCCCAAATACGGTCAAAATACTATTATTTTTTCACTGAACTACTTTGATAATTGTATGAAAAATCAACTGACTATAAATGTCTGGAGCTGTTTTTAGATTATTCACTTAGTTCTATTTACTCTATTTAGAACAAAATAATCTAGTTTTTATATGATTGTATTTTCACTAATTTTGTACCATCTTGATTACTATAGCTTTATAGAAAGCCTAGAATGTAGTACAACGAGTTTATCTATTTATTGTTTTTTAAAAATTGTTTTTATGAGGTTTAAGTAAAATTATTTTATAACAAATATTTTTTAAGGGATTTGTATCCAGAAAATAGAATAGCTTTCCTGATACAATAATAAAACAATTCAACAGTGAATAGAAATCTT
>PVIR01008869.1:0-55199 GCA_004026965.1 Petromus typicus | reverse complement strand
TGGCCTGGTGGGCGAGACACGCCCGCTGCTGCGGAGTGAGGGGGCCAGTCAAGATGGAAGTCCTTGGGGGGGGATGCAGAGGTCGCCATGACTGGTGTGGTGTGTGGGGTTGAGAGGAATGCAGGGTAGCCGGGGTGCAGTGTGTGGCCACCAGGATGGAGTGTGGCCCTGGGGACGGAGTCAAGGCTGTGGTGAGTTAAGGGGGGGGGGGCAGTGCTGAGTGTGCGTTCATGGTGTGGAGTCGGGACATGGAGGAGTACGGAGTGGGCGTTAGTGGGTAAAGTGGGGGCCGCGGTTTGGAATGTATGGGGTGTGGGTCCGTGGTGTGGATGGATGTTAGTGTGGGTTCTGGTGTAGAGTGTCCGTTAGGGGGGTGGAATTGGATTATTCATGTGAACTTTGTTTAGGAGTGTGGAGTCCGGTAGGGGTCAGTGTTGTGTAGTGCTGCAAACTGAGTTTGGAGAGGAGGTCAGTGTGGAGGTACATGGGATCAGTGATATGGAGGTTCGTGTGCAGTGTGGGACAGTGTGGTAGAGTGGATACTGGTGCTGAGTGTGATGTGGAGTCGTGGTATGCAGATAGGATCAGTGGTGATCAGCTTTGTGGACTGTGATGTCAGTCAGTGGGTCAGGACTCAAAAGTATCATTTACTGTTATACTCTGTGCATGGGACGTACGAGGTCAGCGTAGAATGGCTGCCTGCAGGGCTGGGTGGAGGAACGCAGGAGGCCTGGCTGGGCGCTGGAGGGCGAACAGTCGCAAGGTGGAAGAGCTGGCGCTCACCAGAGGAGGATCCTGTTGGTAGTCGCAGGGTCCGCGTCGGGAGGCTAGAGTCTTCACCTTCCAAACCTTGAGGCAGACAGTCTGCCCCGGAAGCAATGGTGAGGACTGGAGCTCCTCTGAAGACACCGAAGCAAGAGGTGAGCCTGTCCCCTTTTTATTCCACACAGGCTACAGGCCTATTGGTTGGTACCTCTCATGCAGAACTGTCCTAATCCCATTGGTTGGCATGTCTTGCTCAAATTGGCACAAGGTCAGCTGTCATAATCCACCCCATGTCGGCTTGACAACTAGACACCTTTCCTTAAACCATACTTAGTCTTCAGATACAAACACAAGTTCATATATTGTCTGTCAACACACTATATTGAAATCATTGGGAGAGAAGTGGTTTTTTTGTTTTGTTTTGGGGTTTATTTTGCTGTACTAGGAATCAAACTCAGGTTCTTGTGCTTCCAAGATAGGTGTGGTACCATTTGAGCTAAATCCTTGGCCCTGAGAAGCATTATAATTATAGTGCTCATTTTTGTAGCTGATCGCAGGCTTGTGCTGGTATTTAGAACTACAGTACTACTACTACCCCTTCTGTCTTCCCTTGGCCTTTGGCAAGCACCTCACAGGTCTTAGTTCTGCTGCTGGTGAGGTGACCCACACCTTCATTCCTGAGAGCTAGCCCATTTGTCATCCTGTCTGGACTGAGTTGAAGATTCCCATCGACTTCTAATAACGGCGTAGAACTACAAGGAGGCGATCTCAGGGATCTCCTGTACTCATATAGTCTTCCTTTCCTCCATTGTGGATAGTTCCTCAGGTGTCTGGGTCAGGCCCCTCGGCCAGCCCTCACTCCCTTTTTAGCTTGTTTACTCAGAGGCGTGAGGAGACCAAAGAGCAGAGGAAGTCTTAGCCTCCAGATCACCGGCATTGTGTACTTCTGGTACAAACCTTCCTCACTCTGGAACTAGACTTGTGGCCAGCAGAGCAGTAAGCTCCCAGGAACAGGAAGCCAAAATTCTGCTATTAGGTCTCTAGGGGGCAGTGGTGAGCGGTGCCATCCTGCTTTGACCTCTCGGCTCGTGAACCTGAAGATTCTGACGGAGAGACGCAGTACAGTGTAGTAGACACTGACTCAAAACAGGCCCCAGCCCTGCAAGTTACTGCTGCTTACCTGGTGCTCCAACCGTGTCTTCAGAAACCCATTCCACCTGACAACCCAGCTGCTTCTGGATGGGTGGTGACGACGTGGTAAACCAGTGAATTCCAGGAGCGTCGACACCGCCTCACGTCTGTGGCATCACGTGTGTTTTTGGTCAGAGGTGAGGCTATGGAATACCATCACAGAGGTTAAGGCATTCTGTGAGTCTGTGCATGGTAGTTTTGGCAGAAGCATTACATGCAGAGAAAGAGTAAGTGTTTGTGCCAGTGTGGACAAAGCTCCCCCCTTGCCATGATGACCCAGTGATGTCTGAGTGCCGGGTGGCAGGCTGGACCCCGCGGCTGATGCCCTGTCAGGACTCAGTGTTGGTGTCTGCTGCCGGAGAATCAGGCGTTCGGCAGCAGCTGCAGCCAGACCAGCCTTGGTACATGGACCAGCCTTGCTCGTTGCTGAGCCCCTGCATAACCTCCGTCCTGTCCCCACGGCCACTGTTCATGAGCCCGCTGGCAGTGACGGGGTGGCTGAAGAAAGAAGTTGCCTGCTAGCCACAGAATGGGTCGTTTTGTCCACTTGACTGTTAGAGGTACCTGCTGAGGTCACTTTGGTGTGTGTTCACCGGGATGCACAGATGATGGCCTTTGGCCATTTGGAGAGGCCTGTCCGTGTACCTCTTCCCCAAATATCTGTGTCACCAGTTTTCCAGTCACGTCCCTTCATGTTCCCGACCGTCAGGCCGACCGTTTGCTACAGGCCGTGAGTCAGTACGCAGTCCCACATCTGGCCATTTCTCCTTCCATGCAAAGTGTCCCGCCAGGTGCGCTGCCCGAGGCTGTGCCCACTGTGAGGATTGCCCTTCACCACTGTCCTCCAGGGACAGGGAAAGGGGCTGTAATTCTGCAGCCGACCTCTTGCGGTGGTACCTGTGTAACGTGCAGAACCATCTGTAAACCAGGCTCTTGCCTGCCCTTCCTGAGAGCTGACCATGGTGTACACCTCACGAGGCCACAGGAGCATGCTGGGAGGCAGACGGCAGTGCGGCAGGGGGAGCCACGGCACCGGGGAAACGTCTGCACGTCACTCACCTGTGTCCTCCGGACCTGCCCGGGCTCCGTCGTGTGTGTACCGTTTCCATGATGCAATGCTGCTGCTCATGCCTACCCATATGACTCAGTGGATCAGGTAATACCAGCCATGATGGGCCACTCGGGTCACGTGGTAAGCTGGGGTCCCCCGCGGGTTTTGTGTGTGTGTGGAGGCCACATCATGTCCCCTTTTTCTGGGGAGAGGAGGCCTGTGGACACCAGCCCTGTGTCCCTCGGCCAGGCTCTGCCTCTGGCGCGGCCTGGACTTGTACCATTCAGCAGCCATCCTGCCCTCCTCCTGAGTGACTGCCTGGAGCTTGTGAATCGTGCCTGAAGATGTTTTGTGATGGGGACACATTTAAAGCCAACATGGGATGTGGACTGTAACCCCACAGCTGAGGCCGTGTGCGTGTGGGCCGGCCTCGGCAGGGCGGCCTCGGCACCCTGGAGCACCTGGCCCCGTGTCACTCTCGTGTCGGCCACCAGGTGGCAGTGTAGACTTGTGCAGCCAGGCCACTGCCCTCGTGCCTGGGTGTGGGGCCCGTGTCCCAGGCGCTCAGCCTCTGGGGTCCCCAGGAAAGGGACAGCTGTGAGTGCAGCAAACTAGCAACAACCGGTGAGGTGGCTATCCCAGGTGTGCGGGGCTGCAAGAGGTGAGGGAGTGAGGGGACGGAGCCGGTGATGCTTTGGGAGATGTGAGTCAGAGTCAGGACTTCCTGCCGCTGTATGTTTTTCAAGCAGGAAACTAGTGACCAGAGGAGTGCAGCCCAAGCTGGCTTCAAGCTCATGACAGTCCTCCTTCCTCCATCTCCTGAGTGCTGGGGGTATAGCCCTTTTTATTTTTTGAGACAGAGTCTTGCTACATTTCTGGCAGAACTTGAACTCATAACCCTCCTGCCTCAGCCTCCTGACGTGCTAGGATTACAGATCTGTGCCACAGTGCCTGATCAGAGGTACAGATGCTTTGTGCAGGCAGCTGGCTGGGCCGAGATGAAGACTCGGTGTTTGCTTTGTAGCCTTGCTCTCCTGCCCGCCCCCTTCCCGTGTCCCCTGTCGTGCTCCGAGGCCCTTTGTGTCCCTTGTACTTCAGCACATGTCTCTCCAGTGAACCAGGCTGCTCTGGCGGCCTAAGGACCCACATCTGTCCTTGGCACCGAGCTTTTCAGGTGAGGATTTTGTATAGGTGGCGAGAGTAGAAAATACCTGCAAAATCTGCACATCTGTGCTCTGGGTCCTAGGGTGAGGCGGAGTTGAGACTTACTTGTCCCTGAAGCCTGCGCTGCCTGCGGCTCCGGAGCATGTCCTGGCTCACTGCTGGCTCTGAGTACAACACTCGAAATTGACTCACTCGATTTTTACTTTTAAAGGTAAGTTTTTAAACTTTTAAAAGCTGTGTCTGGATCCTGTTTTCTACTCCGTCCTCAACTGTCACTGAAAGTGTTTACCTGTATTCTGGCCCAAGGGAAGCCGCTGCTGTCTGACAGTGTCCAGGGCCCGCTTGGTTCAGGACAAGAGGCTGAGAGCCTGCGGATGCAGAGCCCGCTGCTGGTTGCCCGCCCCCCGGCTCCTTGCTGTGGCCGACAGTCTCTGAACCTCTGTGGGCTGAAGGGCCTGGCGAGGACTTGCAGGGCCCTTGCCCTGCCGTTGGGATCGCTGAGTGTCGCAGTGTCACCTGCCCTGTGGCGCCCTCCAAGACACGTGTGTCTGGATCGTCGCTGGTGGCAGTTCAGCGGGTCCATCCCCGTACAGCTCAGATCGAGGCGGGAGCAGAGAGGAGGACAGGAGAATGACCGTAGTCTGATAAAATCCCAGTGTCATAGTCATTCCTTCAGAGTAACTAATTCCTCACCATCCACTCAGACAGTCTGTGTTCAGTGCCCATGGCTCCCACAGAGCTACTGTTGTGCAGTGTGGGCAAAGCGGAGTCAGGCCCCTCAGAGTTCCCACTCCGGAGTCACCGACAGCGTTTCTGTCAAGCCTTTCCCCTGTTTCTCCTACAAATGGTAGATTTAAAGACTAGATGACATTCTGCTCAGTTTTTCAGCAGAGCAGTTTAAGTTCATAAAAGTCTTCTCACTTAGATGAGCGTTGAAACAGTAGCACAGACTTCTGAGTTTATACCAACGTGAGCTAAACTTCAGTTTTCAGATAAAGCCACAAAGTCTTTAACTCTTCAGATAGACTTGACCTGAGCAGGACTTTGACGCTTCCTCTGGCAAGGCCCATGCCACCTGCTGAAGGTGTGGTCGGTGGGCCTTGGCAGGGACAGCTTCAGAATGAGCAGCGCGCACCGTGTGCCACGAGCCCCTGCAGCGTCAGCGCCTCCTTGAAGGCCGCACTGTGGGAGTACCGTGTATAGCACTTGCTTTCTCGAGTAACGGACTTGCCAGGCTCGGGTCCATCAACTGGCTTTCCCTCGTTCTCTGGTCATCTGCCAGTTCAGACCCCTGAGCACGGCTCTCCGTGCCCGAGCCGGCGAGCGGCCTGCCGTCTGGTTTATTCCCGGGAGCAGGGCAGTGACGCACTGCTGGCGGTCACACCGCCACCTCTGCCGTCTTCTCAGCTCTTGTGTGGAGACTATTTCTGGGCTTGTGCTCAGCGACAGCTGTGGGCCACATTTAACCCACAGCTGAGGGCCCAGCGCGTGCCCCGTGCTCCACCCCGCAGATGGCCCTGCTCGATGCCACGCAGCACGGCGAGGGGACGCAGCCACCTCCAGGGCTCAGGTGGTCTAGGCTCCCTTTTAGAAACCTCAGAGTCGGGCTAGTCACAGTGGTGGCTCCGCATGCTCCGGCTGCCTGGCCGCTCCCGCCTGGGCTCAGATCCCTGAGGGCCTTAAAAGGAGAGGACTTGAGAAATGTCATCCCGAGGCCCGGTGTGGCCACGCAGCCCACAGCTCATCCCAGAGCTGCCAGGGGCGGTTGTGGGAGAAAGGGGGTGCTGCAGGCTCCAGCCCGAGAGCCCCCCGCAGCTTGGTCACACGGCCTGGAGAAGCCTTCGCACCCTGGGCGTGAAGCCCCTTTATGCTGTGCTGCCTTGAGGGGTAACTGCAGTCGGACTCTTATTCTGGAGCTAAAACACTGCTCTGTTATTTTCCTGGTGGAGGCTGCCTTGCACTTCCCGGCGTCTTCTTGCCTTCGTGGCCTGTGACAAGTGTGCCAGCGGGGGTGGGGAGCGTGGCCGCCGCGCCGAGGACGCCCTGGCCACCTTCTGCTGGTGACTGGACCGCGCGCTGCCTGACCAATGCCAGCCTAGGAGAAAGCCAAGGTTGTGCCTTGGGGGAGTGCGTCCCCAAAAGCACCGGAGAGAGCAGCCCGGGCCCTCTTCCCTCCCAACTGCCTTCTACAGTAAGCAGTGTGGGAGGAGGCGCCCGTGAGCGTGGCCAGGAGCTGGCTGGTCACAGCCGCCCGCTCTGCACGCACAGGCGGCGGCCGGGGAGACCTGAGGCGCCTCAGACGGCTGCAGCGGGGAGGGACTCGGGGCAGGGCCGCTCGCCGCTGGGTGGGCGTGGGAGCCACGAGGAGCCCGAGGAGCCCGTCAGAGCCAGGCATCGGGGACGCGCACAGAAGACACTTTCCTTTGATCCTGTGCTTGGCTGGGTGGCCGCTGCCATCAGGCGGACCAGAGACTGTGGCCACGCCCTCCACCTGCGAGGGGCAAGTGCCATCTACCCAGCCCACAGAGACCGAGCGGCCATCACTCCCCTCGCCTCGCCGTCGGACCTCACCCTCTGGCAAGACCAGACTCCCTGTCGCCCGAGAGACGCCCATGGGTGGAGGGTTGCAGGCCTGAACTCTCACATGCAGCAACCAGGCTGCCCGTCTCTTCCTGCCACGCGAGCTTGGGCAAACCGTTGGGCGCCCGTGGACATCAGTCCCCTGCCTGATAGCGTGAGCAGTGTGGCTCGTCCTCAGAGGGGCAGTGGGAGCGCAGGAGGAAGTACAGGTGGCCTCCGCGGTGGACAGGGGGCGGGGCCTCCGCGGTGGACAGGGGGCGGGGCCCTGGGGTCAGTCATTCTCACTAACCCGCCCTCCCCATAAGCCTGGGTCGTCTCTACCTTGTCTGCGCCCGCCAGCTCCGCAGCATGAAGCATCCTGCACTCGTGTGCCTCCTGCTTCTCAGCCGTTCCTAGCCTGGCAGTCGCCGCTGGCCGCCACTGGTACTTACTAACTAGAGCGAGTAAATGATAAAAGAGTTCGCTCAGCCCACTCGGTGGGATTGTAATGACTAAGATGAAGGCTGTTACAGACGACCTGTGTCTTGAAGAGCACTCTGTTCTACACGCAGGTTTGTGGAGAAAAGTCAAAGCTTAAGCAGGAATGGTGAGAGCGAAGGCCGGGGCCCGGGCTCTGAGTCCTTTCTGCTTCCTCACCAGGGGCTGCTGGCCCTCTGTGCCCTGGCTGCCTGCTCCTGGGCGTCCCCATCCCACGCGTCACCACGGTGCCTGCTCTTGCCGTCCTCTGCCTGCCCTGCAGTGAGCTGCTCCGTGTAGAGTGTGGCCAGGAACTCAGCTCGGTACAGTGACGCTATGCTCAGACCTCCAAACTTAATTCTCTGTGCAGGGATTGATTCGGCTTTATGAAGCAGTTGTGTGAGAATCCAAAGCAAAGTCGCATTTAATGATACACAACATGATTTTGATTTAGATCGATTTCAGGATATCGCAACCCGAGCTCCGATGCAGGTTGATCTGAGCCGGCCCGTTCACTGCTCCTCTGAAAGTCAGAGGAGCGAAGACGCGGCGGTACCTGGCCCACCCGGCCCCAAGGGACCTCCAACCAAAATAAACGTAAAATTGGGTTTAAAACAATGCTTGATTAATTCTTATACAATACAGAGTCCAACAAAAAAACGTTGGGAAAAGAAAACTTGTGTAAGTATTTTAGTACTAAATTTACTGAGAGCTTATAAGATGAATACTCTGCTTCCTCTGTCAGAGACGCTACACATTCCCTTTGGCCTCCACAGTTATAAGAGGGGCTCAGAGTGGTGGCTGTGAGCTTCCAGACAGTGATTAGTCCGCTGAATGACTAGAGCATAAATACATTTTTGTAGCCGACTCTGTATTTAAAATATGTACAAGCAAACATGAGCACACAGAAAATGGACTGGAAAAATACATCAAAATATTGAAAGTGTGAATGTTGATGCCAGCATTAAGGGTATTTTTTTGCTAATATATATTAGTATTTGCTTATGTGTTTGTTTGTTGGACAGTATTCAGGATCGAACATAGGAGTGCTGAGCTATATACCCAGTTTTTTAATGTAAGAGGTCACCTCCCTAAGTTTCCCAAATTAGATTTGAATTTGTGATCCTCCTGCCTCAGCCTGCTAAGTAGTTGGGCGTGTATCATGCCCAGAATATGTACTACTTTTTAAGTAAAAAGTTCAGTAAATAGACATTGTCCTTCCACCTATAAAGTCGAGGAAGCTGGGAATGGTTGTCTGAGGTGTTCGGGGCAGCTACAGGGCCTGTGCCTGAGAGCTAGGCTCGGTCCCTTCTCTCTAGCATTACCTCTTGGCTCTTGGCCCAAAAATCGCCACCCGAAGTTCCCCGAGCACTGGTGCTGCCCAGGACTGGGGCTCCCAAGTGCCTCTCAGCGCCACTCACCCCTTGCAGGGGTCACTTGGGAGCCTCGTGACACTTGCTGTGGGGGCCAGCTGGCCACACCCGGCGTGGAGGAGGAGCTTCCCGATCCTGTCTCAGAAGGTGCCTGAGGAGCCTTCCTGAGGCACTGCTGCGGCTCTCCAAGGAGAAAGGCCATTTAGAGCAAATCCCTTCAAAGACTGAGGGTGGGAAGGCACAGTAGGATGGGCCACAGACACAGTCTGGTGGTGTCATTTTGTGTGGCTGCGTCTGTCCCATATTCTGTATTTCTGTGTTACTTCTTACCCATCTCTAGCCCTGGACCCTCAATTGGTCACCAAATACTTTATTACTGAATGCCTGGTTTTGTTTGGTGCTTAAATATCTTTGCATTTGATCTAAAATCATAAACTCCCAATCCTGGATCCATATCCTTCAATTTGTCACAAAATTGGTTTTCCCAGGAGCAAAGCTTTTCAGTTCTGTACCCCGTGTGCAAGCTCTAGTTCTGTTGGAAAATAAGACTCACAGGGATGCCTGGGAATTAGGCCTCTTTCTCAGGGGGGCACAAGCATCGTGGTCCCATGTTGCCAGGGTCCCATGGCTTCTTGGCGGCCTCTGTCAGATCCCCTGTCCTCTTCCCAGCTCCTTCTAGAAGTTGTTGAAGCTGTCTGTTTGGCTTGTCCCTCAGGAACTGCAGACGCTGCACACCAGCAGCCATTTTCTCCTAATCCCACGGCCTCCGTCCTCACGAGGTCGGGCCTCAGTCCTCCTAGAATAAACCTCACCATGTGCCACTTCCCTCCTGCCATGGTCCTGTTGCTGGGGGTGTTGGTAAGCTGCCCCACCCCACCTCAGCACCCCCCGCCCCCCGGCTGTGCCGCACACACGCTTCCCTCCATGACAGGGTGCGCCTGCCATGACAGGCTGCTTTGCTAACAGGCCCAAAGCAGTGAGCAACCAGCTGTGGACCGCAACCTGCAAAACTGAGCGAAAGTAAGCTCTCCTCTCCATGCACTGGGCACTGGGCAGTTTGTCAGAGTCACAGAGAGCACCCGCGGGCTCGGAAGGGGGTGTTGCAGGATCCAAACCACTGCACTCCCTACTCAGTTCTCTGTATTTCCCATTCGTTTGTGGAAACTTTTACAAAGTTCTTATTTTTACCATACATGTTTGCAGTACATAATGATTACAATCACTGTGGATTTGGTGCACGTATGTAAAAAATCCTAAATCTTTTTATGTCCCTTCCCCTCATCTTCCTCCATCTCCCCAGTCCCTTGTCATTTGTAAAAGATCTATTTCTCTGTCTCCTATCCTTTTTTTTTTTTTTTTGCTCTTTATTTATACTGTGATTTTCTCACATGAGAGAAACTGCAATATTTAAGCATATGTATCTGATTTATTTCATTTAACAGAATAGTCTCAAGATTTTGTTGGGACATTTTCAAAAATGCTATTTGAGGGGCTGGGGATTTACCTCAGTGGTTCCAATGCCTGCCTGTGGGCCCAGGGTTCAATCCCGGGTAACTACATACAATCAGACTGGGTGTGGAGACTCACGCTCATCAGCAATCAGTACCACATACCACAGTGCCGGGCGTGGTGGCTCACGCCTGTCATCCTAGCACTCAGGAGGCAGAGGCAGGAGGAGTTGTGGCATCGCAGCAGTGTGGACTCGCGCACGATGTCCACCTGTGTGTGTTCTCTGCCCTTGCCCTGTGGGGTGGCTGGTCAGGAGTTTCCCAGCAGCACCCTTCTCAGAATTTCGTGTCTGAAGGAAGGAAGGAGCGCCCCATGGCTTGCGTGTCACCCGAGCAGCAGAGGCCCTCGGGGGAGACGACCCCTCCGGCTCTGCCTCTCCCTTTGCTTTGTTGCCCTGACAGGTGCTGGCCCCTGGGAGACCGCTCAGCTTACTGCCTTCCGCGTGGCCGCCTTGCTGTCATTGTTCTTCCGGCCCCAAGACCAGCCCTGCCTCCCTGCAGACCTCGGTGCCCCTGTGTGGCCCACACGGCCACGGCTGGGCCTTGGGGGACAGTCTGGGCGGCTTGAGAAGAGTGCCCTCCCTCATGGCCTGCTGGACTGGGAGGCATCGTGTCCTGAGGGGCAGCATCTTCCTGATGCACCCAGATGTCCACATAATGGCGTGCGGCATAAAATCTCAAGTTGGAGATACGGTCTGAGAGCAGAGCCGGGCTCTTATCTTTTTAATCTACTCAGCGAAGCCCCATAGTCTGTGTCAAGTAACTTGTAAGCGTTTGGACCCTAAGCAGACAGATCTGGGAACCTCATTGGACCTGGAGTCAGGACCTGTGAGTTCCCTTTCACATTTTCAGCTTGTGATGCTGGATATCGCACCGGCACAGACACCCGCCTTCCCATGTCTATATAGATATCAAAGAACCAGAAATATCGTCCAGGAAATGCCAGATTTTTTCTATACAGTTTAGATTATACAAAGATAACAAGAAAAAAAAGTATGTTGTACCGAAGAGAGAGAGTCGTGTACATTTTCTTAAACGTCCTCCTCTGCTCTCGGACACGCCATTACAGCCGCCTCCCTCCCAACTCATCTGGAGCCACCTCCCCTGCCGCTGTCACGTTTGACTCACTGGGGCAGAGCCACTGAGCCACAGCGGCATCATGGACGCCAGACCACGGCCCACTGGGAGCAGGCGGTGGATTAGTAGGTGAAGGCTGTGTTTTAGATGACTCTTCAGAAGTTTGGACTGTACATTTCTAACTGCATTTAAAAATGAAATGGTGTGCTTTGTATTGGTTGGCACTTCTTTGATCTCAAATGACAAAAAAAAAAAAATCAGCAGGAACCCAGTGGTGGCAAAATGTGCCGGCTCTGGCACAGCAGCCCGCGGGGCAGGTTGCTCCTCTGGGCTCGCCCGGGCTCCCTCGCCCCGAGCTCAGGCCCCAGCTCGGCTCGGCCTCCTGGCTGCGGCCTGGTGCCCTGCCTCTGCCTGTTTCCAGCAAGCACAGTGGTAAAAGCTGCATCCTCCCGCCAAGCCCTTCAGGACAGGACAGGGAGACCCTGAGTGCTCACTTTGGATACAAGAGTTTGCAAACGTGTCGGGAAATATCTCCCCCACAGTAGCCGGGCCACAGACGGGCTGCGGCGGGTGGGTAGACATGTAAGGGCCAGCCCTGATGTGGGAGCACTGTCGGGAGCACCGTCAGCGGCACACGGAGAGACATGAGAGACAGTGCTGACTGCACCGGAGCACTGCATCTGGAAAGGAGGAGGATGCTGGACGGCAAAGTCGAGTTTTGATGTATTCCTTTTTCTTTACTTGGCCCTGCAAATTGAACACATGCATGGCTTTCGCACGGGAGGCAGGTGGGACACGGGGCGTTTGTCGAGTCTTGTAGGCACTCAGTGCCTAAAAAGCATCTTCCAAAGAAAGTTGGTGGCCAGTCCTGCCACCAGATCGTCGACCGACTGAATGTTGCAAATAAATATTAAAGGGCTGGAGATTTAGCGCAGTGGTTCTGGCACTGGCCTGAGTTCGATTCCTGATACCAATAACTGAGTAAGTAAATAAATAAGTTCATGGTGTGTGACCATGTGATTTGTGGTACTGACCTCTGCAAAGGCTCACGTGCTGGAGTATAAGAGCTTATTATGTGAGGAGCAGGTCACTTCAACAAAAACTATATTTGAAGTCTATTATAAGTTATTAATTCAGAGGTTTTAAAAACTCTTTCGGTCACGAACATCATTTTAAAGTCCATATTTCAGTGGTACTGAGTGTTGTACAACCACTCCCCTCTGTGTGGAATGAGGCAACTGCGGTTGAGTAGGTAGTGATGCTCCACGTGGAATGTCCTGAACGGCCACGACAGCTCCTGTCGTCTGTCAGCAGCTGCACGACGGACTCGGGGTCCCACGGAACTCTGTGCCCCTCCCTCATGCTCTGCTCTGTATGCATTCAGCTCGCCATGTTCCTGGGAATTCCAATAGCACTGAGCCTCACAGATGTTCAAAGAGGTACATTAAGAAGTGCAGCCTTCTATCCAGGGCTCTCAAAACTGACATGTGTCATTCACTTAGCCGCTGGCGTATTTGAGTCACTTTTGCTCCCAACGCCGTGTCCGAGCGCTGCTTGGGATTCCCTGCAGCTTCCTGCTGCCACGTGAGTGTAGGGTAAGAGAGGGCTTCCCTGTGTTTCTGGGGTACCTCAGCTGTTTCCTGATTTCCTGTCACCAGCAATACTCTAGGGCTGCCACCTGCCCAGCACAGTGTGGGCCACTGGGTCAGACTGAGGCCATCCCAGATGCCCAGTGTTGTGCAGGAACCACAGTGGAGTGGGCGTGGTGGTTCTGAATGGTGGGCTGGTCCCTGCTTTTAGAGTAAGGATCTAAACTACGCAAAGACATTGTGGGCTGAGCTTGTCTCGGCACCTGAGATGTCCACATGAGCCCCACCTCCCAGTGTTGTAGCAAAGCAGTACAGTTCAGTGCTACAGCTGAATGTTACAGCTCAGTGTCGAGGCTGTTGCAATTTGAAAACTCAAGAGTGCTATGGTCACTCAAAGTGCTGGAGAAAACCTTTAATATGTCAGAAGGCTCAGGGGAGTTCATACTCCAAGTGTGAGTACTCTACCAGAAGTGAGACCCGTCTTAAATAGGGTCCAGGGAGAGGATGCTCACTGCAGCAGAGGGGCAGAGTCACAGCTCACTCGCTCAAGGAGGCGGATCTTAACAGAACATTCTTGTGGGGGGTGGGGCTCAAGGGAATATTCTTTTGAGTGGGTGGAGCTAACAGAGCAATCCTGAGAGGTCAGAAGTTCTAGAAGTTATAAAACATTTTAGGAAGAGCTGGGGGTTTAGCACAGTGGTTCTGGTGACAGCCTGGCAAGTGTAAGGTCATGGGTTTGATCCCCGTCACCACATACCACAATCACAATGCTGGGCATGGTGGCTCATGCCTATAAGCACTCAGGAGGCAGAGGCAGGAGGATTGCTGAGAGTTTGAGGCTGGCCTAGGCTATATAATGAGTTCGGATGCTCACTGCAGCAGAGGGAGCAAGGCCAGTCTAAGTGAATCCAAGTGAGACCTTGTCTCAAAAAAGAAAAAAAAACAAAAAACATTTTAATACATGGGGCAGGAGCCCAGCAGCACAAACTGTTACATTTCCAAGACAAGTCTGTAGGGTGGAAAATGGAGGCAAAGCAAGCGGCTGCCTTAGGATATTGTGTTGTATTGCTCTGTCGTCAAGACTCCTGGAGAGTCAGCTGTCTTTCTTTGGACAAAGATGGGAGCGACCTCAGGGACACCTTAGGCTCCTCCAGAAGGGAGGCTCTTTGCAATGCAGTAAAAGGACAGCTTATGCGTTAAACAGTGAGCCGAGGAACAAGGCAGGAAACTCTAGTGTGCAAATCCCGCCGAGCCCCTCACACACCAGGGCCGCACAGCCCTTCTCCCCAGGGGTGTCCACAAGTCCGCTCAGGGCTGCGGGGCTGAGTCAGACAGGTGATGGGGCCGCCCAGAACTGTGAACCGAGACAAAGCAACTGAGCCGCTCGAAGCCTGTAAAACAAAGGCAGATTCCACCTAACTCCACTGTCTGAGCCATCTGTGCTCCAGATACACCGAGCACAATGTGGCAAGCCCGGGCTTTCGTGCTCACTGCCCAGAGCTGCACTGATCAGGCCCAAAGCTCAGCTCCTTCTCCAAGTCTCGTTTCCTGTCTTTATTAATTTGTCCTGTGCTGCCATAGCTCACTGCAGGAGTTCTGGTAACCTTTCCCTGCCCTGCCCTGTACAGTACCCCCCCCACACACACACACACATACACACACACACACACATTAGCCCAGTGCAGTATGGCCTGTAGCAGGGTAGGGGGCTGGGCGCCAGCTCCCGGGGCAGCATCTGGAAGAAGAGTGGCAGTACTGAGCACAGTGCCGAGTGCCTGCACGTGTGTGTGCACGCAATACATACACATGCATGCATGTGACATTCACACACAGGAGCTGTCTATTCCTGTTCTACACTTACATTCAAGTCGTGCTCTCCATAGATGTAAAGAAATGTTGGAGAAGTTTCTCATTAGCTGAGATTCCACTGAGAGTTTACCACCCTGCGTGGAACGGGACCAGCAATGCGCCTTCCTCACGGAAACAATGTCCGCCACAAACTCGCCCTCATCTGTATCATCTTTCTGGATTCCAGGGACTCGAGCTTAGAACTCTTCACATGCTCCCATTTGTCATGAATTTTATTCAGCATTAAAGCAAAATTTCCACGCTTTGTTTTACCTAAATAACTGTGACTTCTGATGACAGTCTGGCCCTAGCAGCCATGTCCTGCTTCTGGATTTGACTCAAGCAGAGCTATTCAGAGGTCTGCAGCTTCCACTGAGGGATGAAGACAGGACGCAGGAGGACCTATTCAGAACGACACAAAGCCCTGCCTTCCAGGACAGACGAAGACAGGGCAGAGGGCACGTGGACACTGAGCCCTGGACTGTGAGGGCAAGATCGGCTGCGCTGAGCCAGTCAGGAAGGACTTTCCTCTGTTCTCCCCAGGCACCAGGGAAGTCTCGAAGGGCCCTGAGCCGAGAGCACCTCTTGTGAGGCACACTCCAGAGGAAGCTCCAGGCCCCGAAGTCTGTCTGGCTTTTGTTTAGAAACCAGAGTAAAAGAATAAGGAAGCAGCTTGGGCAAGGAGCGGTCTCCAGCTGGCAGTTTATCAGGGAGATGGGAAGGGCCAGACACAACGCGCGTCCCGAATCCAAGCTTCCTGCTGCTAAGCACGCGTTCCTCGGAGCGGTTCCCCAGCTCATTCCTGGGACAGGTGACTGGTGAGGACAAGTGAGGACAGCCCTCGAGACCTCCCTGACCTCCACCCCACCAAACGGCACAGGGCGCGTCCGGGCATGGCCACAGAGAAGACGAAAAGGCAAAAAAAAAAAAAAAACCCAAAACAAAAAAACGGATACAACCAGAAGGTGAAGAAATACCGGTGCAAATACCTGCTGTCCTTTTTCTCAAGTTGTCCAATAAACGTCACGTCCTTGCCATTCTTGACAGCCAGGAGGAGACTTCCCTGCACTAGGACTGGGGTGGAATGCTCGTGCATTTGTGAAGCATTTCTACCGCCGTGGTAATGACCGCTCCTGATGCCCCAGGACAGCCGCGTTCATTTTCGCCCTCCCCGTAATGACATCCGCAGCACTTGAAATTGTCACTTTAATTTGTCAAAGGAGGAACCTAAGGAGATTCCTGGACTCTCTTGGGACTCTTTAGGGAATTTTAATATCTTGGGAAGCAGTGAACTTACGACATGGAGAGTAAGGGACCATCAGATTACGGTTGGGAAAAGCAGGCACACCACACAATCCTCGAGGACCGGGCGGGAGGAGTGCTCCCGGACCGGACCGTGGTCCTGACACCGCAGCTGTGCTGGGCTTGGCCTGGCGCCCTTCGGCTCCGTGCACAGCGAGCGTCGTTAGCTCTGTTTCTGAAGGTGGGACTGCATCGGAGAGGTCAGGAACCTGTCCAAGGGCATCCAGCGGCCTGCCCTCGTGCCCAGGACTCCAGAGGACAAGCAGGGGTTGTGGGGGCCTTGGCAACCGAGGAAGGCCATGGAACTTCAGAAGCGAGGGTTTCTGGGATCATCTCGAGCCCCCTCTTCTCCTGGCTGGTCCCTGAGCTCCCTGCCTGGGTCACAGAGGGTGACACGAGCCGCGTGCTACCTCATTCTCCTTCATGGCCTTGCACAGACCCCTGTCCCTCCTCCCGAGGACAGAGCCCATCCTGTGTCAACCTCTTTCCCAGGCGCCTGTGTGACCATGACACTATTCATGGAAGACACAGCCCAGCTCAGCCAGAAGACAGAGCGCACTTCCTGGGCCGTGGGGTGCGCCCTCTGCTCTTGGAAGCCAAGCAGCCGCTGGCCCCAGGATCTCGAGGGCTGCATCGTCCCTAGGACTCACCTAAAAGGTGTCACAGAGCACATTTGAACAAATACTCTTGTGTCTGCTTCTCGTCTTTACAAGGATTTCAATAGGAGCAGATCAGAACAGACTGTGGTGCTTTTTGAGGAATGCAGATGTCCAGGCAGAACCTCGGGGATCCACGCACAGAAATGCTTACACATGCACAGGGGACTGTGGGCTCGCTGGCCAGAACACAGAAGTCTACATTTTCTCCTTCCATTCCGACTCCTTTCGGTGTTAAAACTCCTCCAGAGAAGGCATTTTTAATCTTTAAAATGTTTAAGTGCATGGCTCTTGGAGTCTCCAGCACAAGCATGCGCAGCTGCACCCAAAGAAGAGCAGCCGCCCCTCGGGCAGCGACTGTGGCCAGCGCCGCAGTGCGCAGGGGCCCAGACGCGCGTCGGCCCCCACAGGAACGTGTCCTGCCCCCAGCCTCCTCGCGGCCACGCTGGAGACCACGGGGTGTGTGCCGTCCTCTTGAGTCAGACCTGGGGCTCCTTACAAGCTAGGAGCAACTCAGGAGTAAGGGGAAAGGTTCCCTAGGGTTCAAGGTCTCCACCCAAAACAAAGGAAAGAAGAACCAGATACTTCTGGGAACCAGTAATAAGATAGGGAGTGTCTAACCTGTATAGACCACCTGTCTGAGTCCAGCTCCCCGGGCACAGTCCGAAATCTGCTGTCGCCTGACAGCTGCTTTGTGGGGAAATGAAGTGAGCACTGGTCTCCTCTGAGTCTCCAGACAGACAGGTGTGTGGCAGTCGCAGGCTGCTCTATCAGATGGCACCGCTGGGGAGGCAGCATCAGTCAGGGGCCGAGGCCGGGGTGGTCTTCCTCACCCACCAATCCATCACTGTGCTCTTTCCACAAGCAGGCGGGGAGTCAGGGTTGGGGCTGACCAGCAGAAACGTGTGGAACGTCTCCCACCCAAGCTGCGGAGATGAGGGGGAGCCGTGAGTGCGCCCCTGCAGGGCTGTGGCGGCACTGCACAGAGGGGCGCCCCCCTAGTGGCCCTGGGCCTGTCTCCTCGGTGGGCATCTTCGTGGAGCCACGGCACTGCCCTGAGTCCTCACTGTGTGAGCAGGTCAGCCTGGCACCCTCCGCGGGGAGGAGACAGGGCTACTGGTCACCTCGTCCCAGAGCGATGGGACAGAGACAAGTGACTGCCATGGAGGCCTCGGGGCGCCTCTGCACAGGGGCAGCAGGACAGAGCCGCGGCACTGGCCCGGAGCCCCGGTGGGACGGAGCAGAGGGTCTGGCTGCAGCCCTCAGGGGTTCTCTGTAAGGATGTGGAGGACAGAGCCACGGAACTGGCCTGCCGTCTCAGGGCGTCTCTACCCGGGCAGTTGCACCCAGAGCCCCAACACAGAGCCCTCAGTCATCCGCAGAGGTGCAGCACGAGAGGGCTGCGACAAGTCCCCACCACCTGCGTGCGTGTGTAAGAGGTGCAGAGGCCGTGGCAGGGCCTCAGGCCCTCGGTACAGCCCTGCGGCTGTGCAGCAGGACGGAGCACAGCCCTAAAGCAAAGCCCCGGGCAGCGGTGTAAGCAGAGCAGGAGGCAGCGCTGCACCACCTGGAGCCCTTGGCACAGCTCTGTTAACGGGCAGCAAGAAGGAGTCGGCTGCTGAGCAGACCCTGGGCACACCTCTGCCAGTGCAGACTGCACCATGGTGCCATGGGGTGACATCTGTCATCTGGGCTGCAGCCCTCTGTCCATCCTGGCAAGCTGCAGCAGATGGGACGTCGGCTCTGCCCCAGGCCTCGTGCAGCCCTGCGAGGGCGCCCAGCTGGCAGCATCTCTGCTGTCTCTTAGCCCCTGGCACCTGTAAGGTCACAGAGGGAGGAGGGATGGGGTGGCCTAGAAACTTGGTGAGCCCCTGCGGGATGGGGCAGGAGAGGGTCTTGTCACTGACCGGAAGCCATGAGTGCCTCTGAGGCACAGGCCTGGAGCCCTCTGCACATCTCTGCGTGGGAACAGCAGGAGGAGCCGAGCCATGGTCCCGCCAGGCCTTGCCGGGGCGCAGCAGGATGGAGCAACGGGCCTGTTCTTAACACCCAGGGCGCTGCTGCAAGTTTCTGGCAGCATCGAATCCATCCCTCTGGCCTGGAGCCCTTAGTTCATGCGTCTGCTGCTGCCTGCTTTGGAAACCAGCTGTGCTGTCTTCTGCCAGCTGCAAGGTGAAGCTGGCTTAAGCCCACCGTGGGGACACACTCTGCATTTCCGGTCTGTCCGCTTAGTGGGTTTCAGCTGCACGGCCTGTGCCAGGGAGGGTTGAGTCTCCTGTAAGTTTTGTTACTGTGAGTCTCAGATTCTCACACGCTCTTTGCAGAGCCAGGACAGAGCGTGTGGGAGTCAGACCACCTCTAACCAAACTGCTGAAGTGCCAGCTGTGTGGACAGTGCTCAGTCTGCTCTCGACCTGCAAAAGGCTGAGCAGAGCAACCCTTTTACCTCACAGTGACCTCACCAGCTCATGGCAAACCCCAGCTGTTATTGGGACAGTTCTTGGCAGAGAAAATCCCAGGTGTTTGTGAAACACTGTTTCTTACACATCTGGGCCGCACAGATGTCACACTGTTACCTGGAATTTGCTTCTTCTGGGAAACTGGCTTAAACTGGCTTGAAGCCTGAAGTTTCCAAAGATGGAAGGGCTGTGATAGGACAGAGACCGGGCTGCTCAGAGCCATCACAGCAGGAATACACACCCGACTCTGCAGTCCCACCGAGTGCAGCGTCCTCCGAAGCGTTTCAGGAAAATCCTTCCACGCCGGTGGCTGAGGCGCAGACACTTTGACCTTGGGTGCAAAGTAGGTGAATTCCTGCTGGGCATGGAGTGTGTGTGCATGGAGCCTCGGGAGCCGCACAGTGTGTGCAGGCCCGGTGACCCGCACCCTCCCGGGCCACATCAGAATCAGGCAGGTGCTCGCGTGGCCAATTCACTTACTTTCCCTAAAATACAGACAGTTCAACAGGGAAAGTTTGGGAAACTGTCAGAGGAGACCATGGGGCCCCATTCCACTGCTGCAGCTGGGTCCCCACCCGGCGCGGTGAGCCCCACCCGGCGCGGTGAGCCAGCCTCAGTCTCCTGCTCCATCCTCCCCTCTCCACCTTTCAGGCGGAGCTCCTCGGGTGCCGCGTGGTGTCAGCCTTGGTGCTCTGTCCCCAGTGCGGACCCAGGGCCCAGGCTGGTGCCTTCTGCCTCCTCCCCTGAAAAGGGCAATTTGAGCAGAGTGTGACCAGAAGCCACCAAAGACTCCCGGGAATGCGAATTCTACAGCCACCTGCCTCAGGTGGGCAGAGCCTGTCTTTCATCTTGTCACCCCCTGGTGGAGGGGTGTCACCCTTTGAAAATCACCCTCGGCACCTTTAGGGGATGCCTTAGCAGACAGCCCTTACACCCTGCATGCCCCACCCCGAATGGCCTGAAGCCCTTCCTGGGGGCGGGCCCAGGCCAGTCTGGCCCTTTGATCTGCAGCGCACTCTGGGGGGTGGGGAGGGGCAGCCCATTTCTCAGCCAAGTGTTGATGGCTTAGTTGCTCCAGCCCCTCACTGCAGGGGAGGACAGGGCTTTGGCCTCCGCGGCTGCTCTGCACTTAGCACCAGTCTTGTTTCATATGGAAACCTCTGCTCTGCTCATTACCACTCCTGAGGCCAACGAGCAGGCCTCCAGGCTGTGAGGGCAGGACGCCCACAAGGATCTGGGTCCCCCTCTGTCTCCGGGATGGGCAGGCCCCTGCTGCAGAGATGGGGGCAGCCTTGTGCACCGGTGCAGGGTGAATTCAGTCCACTTTGGCCTGGGTCAGAGACTTTGGCCTTTAGGCAAAATGGTCAGAAAGTCTGGGTAAATATTCACCACTGAAGGAAGGGTAACTAACCTCTTTTCTCTCTCTGTCTAAACCATCTTCCCTAGATGCAGCCTGGAGGGGCATCTACACCACGCTGACTTTCAACTTGATGCCATTTCCACTGGTCCTACAATACCCCTGCCAGCCCTACACCTGCTCCGTGTCCCCTTTCCTGTCCTTAGCTATGGCTGTCCGCTGGTACCCAGCGGCTACCCCTGCCACTTAGGATGCCTGCTTTGCCATCTCTTGTCCATAAAGTCTACAGTCTCGGGACCTCACTCCCAGCAAACTGTCCCTTTGGGTGCAGCCACGCGGGCTCTCCACAGGACAGCGGGAGGGACGTGCCGGGCGGGCGGAGGGTCACGTCTGTGCTTCCTCTGGACTCTCCACATCTTCAGGCTGCAGTCTGGGGAAGGCTGTTCAAAGCTGCTTTGGGACGGCCCTCCTCCTCCAGGGGCATGGCCCTGTCCTGCTTGCCAACCATCTCTTTTTCCTGGAAAGCCCCAGGGAAATTTCCATGTCCATGTTACATGCACCCAGCCACAAACGCTGGCCCCTCATTGCTGAGGTGTAAAACTGAATTAGTTTAAGCGGGGAGGCCTTTCCCACAGCTGGGGGGTGCGGCGTGAGAAGCGGATGGGTTGTTAGAAAAAGTAGCGTTAGAATGTCAGTAGAAAGGACAGAAGGAGGAGGAGGGAGGGCGAGCAGAGCCGAAGTCCTCAGGTGCCATCCAGAAAGGCAGGCAGAAGGCGGTGTCCCACGGACTGCAAATTCTGAATGCGTGACAGGCACTTTTTAGGACAAGTGCATTACATGGCACTACAGGGGAATACTTGCACTGAAGATCTGGCTTTTCTTTTTCTGAAATTCAGATCTGACAACAGCCATCCTGTTGGCTGTTTGGTTTGACAGTGGCACTTTGATTTGGGTAGCCTTCTTGTTTCCAGTGCTTCTGTGGCGAGGCCAGGTCAGGCCCTGGCGAGTAGGGGCAGTAAGGGCCGCGGGGCACCCGGCGGGCCATGTGCTTCAGGGCTCTGTGCGGGGCTCACCCTGGCTGCCTCTCCCAGCGCCCTGAGGTTGAGGCCTCAGTTTGCCTCCAAGAGGCGCAGGGCTGCAGAGACACATGAGGGGTCCAGCACGCAGCGCCAGGTCCGGACTCTGTCATCTTCCTGCTCCCTGAGGTTAACCAGGCTCAGCCTCGTGCATCTCCAACGTGTTCTTGTAATTGCAGCAGAATGTCACCGAGGAGGGCACTCGGCAGGTGCCCGGCGGGCAGTGCCCCTGCTGAACCTCAGCCCTCAGGTGTGGGACTCGGGGCTGGGCCCTGAAGCTGGTGTTTAGAGCCCTCTGGGTTGTTCTGGGGTGCAGCAACACTGAGAGCGCCTGGCAGGCCTGCAGTCCTCAGAAAGCTGCTTGAGGAAATGAGCCGTTTGGGGACCTTGGGGGCCTCGCCCGCCCCTGGCTGGGTTGTCCATGCTGCCCTGGCGTCCAGCGGTCAGCTCACTGCACCTGTGGCCTGTGCACAGGAGACTGCTGAGAAGTCCCCATGTCCCTGGCATGAACTGAGGAGGCAGGTGGGTCGCACAGACCTCACAGTATGAGGAAAGACCTGGCAGTCACCTGCCTTGTGCCAGCCTGGGGCATTGCCAGAGGCTTAGCGATTCTCTGTCCTCTGAACCACTGGAGACAAGAGAACTGTTTGCCACTGGTCCTCAGAGATGACTTCCTTCTCAGAAGAACCGTAGGCTGGTGGCCGGAGGTAAGAAGGCGTGCCTGACCACACCCGCCCAGCACAGGCAGAGCAGGCTGTGGCCGTGGTAATGGGCACCACAGCATCCCCACCGGCGTAACTCCCCTTGCAGAGGAGGATCCCGCATGCGGCCCCAGCCTCAGGAAGCCCAGAGGCCTCACCCTCCAGTTCAAAAGACCACAGGACTTGAGCTGTCCAGAGAGTTCTACAGGACTGGGGATTTAGCTCAGTGGTTCTGGCATCTGCCTGGCAAGTGCAAGGTCCGGAGTTCAATCCCCAGTACCAGATACCACAGTGCTGGGTGTGGTGGCTCACACTTGTAATCGCAGCACTCAGGAGGCAGAGGCAGGAGGATTTGTGTGAGTTCAAGGCTCGCCTGGGCTACATAGTGAGCTCAGGGTCAGTCTGAACTACAAAGCAAGACCCTGTCTAAAATAACACCTAAAAAACAAAACAAAACTGAAAACAGAATTCTCCGAACTTCAGCTCTGCCTGTGCCAGAGGAAGGCGTGTCCGTGAGGGAGCCAGGACCTGGGCTAAGAAAGTGCCACGTGCTCACCATCTTCTGCCTGGGGGAAATCAGGTCTTCTGGGAGGAGAAAGGACACCTGGAGGGCAGCGTCGAGTGGACACCTGTCGAGGGTATACTTAATACACCATGAGACCAAGCGCTGCCGCAGGCCCAGGCCCAGGCTGCAGATTCCTAGCCGGGGGAAGGCTGTGGCAGCTGCCGCCCTGGTGGCTCCTGGAGTGTTTGGTGGCTCTGGCAGAATGTCACACAGCAGCCTGCTGGGTGCTGACAGGAGACACTGCAGGGTTGCATCTGTGCATTTGAAGGACCTTTTATGAACTGTTTGGGACCCAGCTGTTGGGACCAGAGTCCTGGCCTCCTCTGCCTCCCCAGCAGCCTCCATCTCGTGTGGTCAGTCCACACTGACCCCTCTGTCCCTCTCCCTTTGCACACTCTACTCAGGCCCTGTCACTGCTCAGCACCAATAGCCTCAAAATACAGGCTGCAGGTGTGACCAAAGGACGCGGGCTCCGGGAGGAAACGGTCCCCACTGCCCCGTCTCAGGGGACCGGACGCCCAGAGGAGCCAGGGCGGAGGTGTGCTTGTGTCTTAGGGCGCTGTGAGGCTGAAGTGCTGCGTGCCGTGGCTCCCACCACACCGCGTCTCACCTCTGCCTCCGCCTGGCCGTGGCCGACGGGTGGCTGCTCCCGCTCGCCTCTGGGCACAGCCTTCCTCTCCTGAGTTTCCACAGGAAGGTTACCGAGCCCAGCACAGGCAGAGTCACGCAGAGACACAGCTGTGTCTTCCCTCCTCCTGTGACCCTCCCTAAGCTCATCCTTGCCTATAGAAGTCACATAAGCTCTTAGCAAGTTCAAGCCACAGCACAGCACAGTGGGAGGCCGCCCCGCCCACCCTGCCTTCCAGGTGCTGCCCCGGGATGGCTCTGCCCCTCTGAGCTCTGCTGGCTCCTTTTTTCTGTCCCCGAAGAGTCCCCCATCCCTAACCTCACTTCCTTAGGGCTCTTCCCCAACCCCCGGGCTGGTACTCACGCTTTCTCTATCCACAGCTCTGTCACATGAACCGCAGCGACCATGTTAGTTGCTTTTTATGTTGCTGAGGCAAAATACCTGACACCCACAGTTACAGGGGGAAGGTTTCTTGGCTCACAGCTTGTGAGGTTTCAGTCCATAACCAGCTGGCTCCGAGGCAGAGGAACACATGGCGCAGGGACACTGCACAGGAGAAACAGCGGCCAAAGCACCTCTGTGGGGCCCTGAGCCTGGAGAAGGGCACGAGGCTGCCACTCTTTGGCTGATGTGCACAGGGCTCACGGGCCCCCCTCTAGCTGGAAGGCCCATGGCTGTGCAGGTGTCCGTTCTGACATGGAGGTCCTGGAGAGCGAGGGACACCAGCTGTGTCCAGCCGGGCTCCGTGGAGAAGATGCTGTCGAGTGGAATGGCCAGCCAGGCTGGAGGGGCAGAGGCTGGGCTCTTCCCACCGACCACTCGTGGCCCTCTGCGGATCCCACACGGAAGCGGGGCACATGTGCGGTTTAATGATGACCGGAGGAGCTGAGTCCACGCCGAGGCCCCTGCCGTCAGGAACAACGTGAAGACAGGAGTCGGGAAGTCAGCGCCAGGAGCAAGGTGGGAGTTCAGAGACCAGGAGCAGCGGGGCCAGGCACAGCCAGAAAGGGACAAGCATGCGAGGGAGGCGGGTGCCCGGCCAGACTCCCAGAGACTCGTGGTCTCAGGGTGTGCATGGGGGCACACCTGGACCCTGGAGCATGAACACGCAGACTGCGCAGCGTGTGTTTGCATGGTGTGTGGGCAGCATGGTGTGTGTGGAGATCCACGTGTGCCCCTTGGGTGTAAGTCCTTCCTACACTTAGGAACTCAGCCTGGGGGGTGAAACCAGCGGGCAGGATGCAGGATTTCAGAAGGACAAGGGAAATGTCGGTCTTGGGCGACCAGGTCAGGAAGGCTGGTGATGTTCCAGTCCACGCTGGCAGCTCGGATTTTGGGGAGGAGGATGTGAGAGTGGAAAAGACAGGGCGAGGCTGAGGGAAGACCAGCGGGAGGAGAGGGGTGTGTGGATGGGGTGCCAGGCTGCTCCGCTCAGCCCCTGGCAATGCGGAGGCTGCCACACACGCCCATGCAGGGTTCCCTCTGTCCTCCTTTCCAGCTGCGTGTCGGCCTTCTGTACTCACAGAACAAGATTCTCCAAGTGTATTTGCAAAGGTGCTTATGAAAAGCAACTGCTTCATTTAGAACAGGAGTTTTAAAAAGTCATAATCATAATCACACACTCAAAATGGAATTTCTGGCCCTGCGGGCTGAACTAACACTGTGCTGGGCAGTTAGGCCCTGGCTTCGTGGCCCTGCTGTACTCTTCCTGAATGTGGTCCGAGGGTGGCCGTGCCCCATCTCCCAACACAAGGCAGGCTCCATGGCCCATCCTGGCCCCCAGCTGGCTGCTCATGGCAACATGGCTACCTCCAATACGCTGTCCAGTCCTCGACACGGGAGCGGCCAGCACTATCTAGGGAAGCATTTCCCCACTCAGCCACTCAGCACGCAGAAGCAGGTGCGGCCATGGTCCAAGCGTGCAGGACCCTGCCCGAGCCAGTGGCAGACCTTGGCATCATTCACGTGGCGCTGCTCACGAAGGCGCACAGCATGCCAGAGCTGAGGTCACGGAGGCTTCCACCCAGGTGCCAAAGGGAGGACCCTGAGGGCAGCCAGTGGGCACGGAGCGGGCACTGTGCAGAAAGGTGAGGCAGCAAAGGAGCCGGCCCAGGAGGTTGGAGATGCCAGAGTGTGGAGCAGCTGGTGAGGACGTTGCGGCAGTGACAGAGCCCACCTGAGAGAGGGGCTAGGTGGGCTGCAGCCGAGGAGGCCACGGTAGGGAGAGCTGCCCGAGCCCGTTCCAACTCGCACTTCACTGCAGTGCTCGACGTGTAACTGCGAAATTTAATATTTACCTAGCAGGTGTGCAGTCTTGTTTTGGTACCAATCCTTTCTATCCCCCTACTGCTCCCTTTCGGACTGAGAATGTTTACTCTGTGTCATTGTGTGCTGGAAACATTTGATTTTTTTATTTTTTCTAGTGACTCACAGCTATGATGTTGCTCTGACTCGCAGAGGGACTTGGGACTTGGAGTCCTAGACGCTGCTAAACCTGTTAAGGTTGTGGTGACTTACAGAAGGGACTACATTTTACATAACGAGATGGATAGAAGCCTTTGGTGGGCCAGGGGTGGAATGCTACGGTTTAGGTTTAAGGTGTATCCAGAGTCTCAAGTTTTGGGAAGCCAATTGGCTCACGGTGCCACTATACCAGTCAGTGGATTAATTCATGGCTCAATTGCTGTGAGGGGCCTGTGAAGGCCAGTGGTCCCTGGAGGCACGACTGAGTGTACTCTGAGCCCAGCTCCTCCCTCCCTGCTGCCATGGCCGAGCAGCTCTCCTCTGATACGCCCTTGCGCCATGTTGCTTCTGCCTCGGAACCAGCCGACCACAGGCTGCACCCAGCAGAAACTGTAAGCCAAGTAAGACTCTCAAGTTTCAGGTGCTGAGTATTTTGTCCCAGTGACGGGAAAATGTCTACTATGCACTGTGACCGAACTTTAGCCAAGACTGGGGATTTAGCTTAACTGGTACCATGTCTACCTTGGAAGCACAGGGCCCAAGTTCAATCCCCAGCACTGAAAGAAGAAACATACACTTTGGCCCACAGAGTCCTGGAGGACAGTCATGTCTGCAGGTGTGTTCAGGGCTCCCCGCCAGCAGAGGGGTGGGCAGTGGCAGAAGTAGGTCTGCCCGGAGCTTAAGTCCAGGACAGCTACTGGGCGCCGGTCCTAGTGGCAGTGGGGTCTTCATCTAGGTTCTGCTTCTCTTTAATGTCTAGGTCTAGCCAGCTCTGACCACAGCAGGGGACCTGCCCTGTTTCCAGAAGCCCAGGGAATGTGGGGAGGGTACCGCGGTGCGGGAGCTCCAGCCCTCTGGGGTCACAGGTCTCCCAGTAGGATGCACAGGCCAGTGTCCCCTTCTGGAGTTCTTCCAGATGAGGGGACCTGTTAGGGTTTCTCAGGCATCAGGTCTTCACACAGAACCAGGGCTGGGGTGGGCACGCTGGGAACACCCCACTGGGCTGCAGAATATTAGTGGGAACAAGACACCTTGTGCTGATCCGTGGCTGGCTGAGAGGAGAGAGATGAGGTCCAGCTGGACAGCATGTGAGCAGCACACGGGCGGGACGGAGTGTGAAGAGGCCAGCTCGCTGCAGTGAAGCACGTGTGGCTCTGAGCGTACTTTCTGGTCGTAGGCATCTGTCACCCAGAAATGGAAAGGAGTGAGCCGACACCTCTGCTTGCAGTGAGCCCCGGAAACAGCTCCCCCTTACAGCTGGGCCAGGTGCCCCCTCAGCAGGATGTTCCTTTGTCCTCACAGGACGCAGCGGAGCAGGCAGGGCTCCCTCCAGATGCTGTAGCCCCGACCTCAGCAGCAGGCTCTGAGAGACAGCTGCCAAGATGAGACCCAGGCAGAGCCTTTGGCCGGAGCCTCTGCACTGCCAGGTCCACAGTCCACCGTCCAAGCCAGACTGGAGGGGAGGGGCCAGGCCGAGGGGCCCCAAGCTCTCCCCACATGTCCTCAGTGCAACCCGGGTGTGTTTCCTGGTAGCTGCACAGCTGACTCCCAGAGGCGGCCCTGGAAAGGCCCGGCTTGGGTGTCTCATCTGCTCACACTCCGGAGCCAGAGACGTGGAGAGCCAGCCTGCCAGGTCCTGCCCTGGTCTTGTGCTCACTTCTCCTTGGTCAGGCTCTGCAGAGGCAGCGCGCTGCTTGGAGACAGCTGCTGCTCTGCTCCGACCTACATCTCGTGGGTCCATCCTGAGTCCAGACTCAGGTAAGCGCAAGCGCTCAACTGGGCCCTGGAAACATGCAGATGGCTTGAAGGTGTGACTCACACGTGACAGGGAAGTACAGGCAACTGAGAGAACACGTGTGTGCTGTGACTCCAGGGTCCATGTGCATGCAGCTGGGGCCCCGGTAGGGCTGAGGAAGCCGGGCACACTCAGGCCTCCTGAGGCAGCAGTCGGGCTTACTGCACAGTTCCTTCCCTGGCTCCCACTGCGCCCCGGAGGCACAGGGAGACCAGCGCCCTCCTTCTGCGGCCCGGGCCCTGGGAGCCACTGCTTCCTAGAGATTTGCTGAGGAGCTGAACACACACACGTGGGCAAGGCCTAGGGCAGAGGGACAACAGGGGTCCAGTGCCCTAAGCAGCTTCCCTGTCCATGCCCTGCTCTTTGTGAGGCCCCTGGGAGTCAGAATTGGACGCGCAAGGTAGGTTGAGGCACTCCAAATGTGAGAGGCTGCTCCGAGTCTGCCTGGTCAATAGCGCCAAACACACGCCTGGGACTCAGTGGGCGATCGCAGTCTGAAACAAACCGGGCTGATGAGCTGGTCCAGCCTGCAGGGCTGGCAGCCAGGCCCATGAGATCTGCTGCCGACCACCTGTCTAATTTTTGTCACGGCAGTGCCTCCTGGAACCACGTCCTGCGCCCCTTCACCTGGTCACGATTGCATCAGCTGATTCACAGAAATACAACCGCAGGACCAAATAATGACTGATACAGCTAAGATCTTTCTCCCCGAGAAGGGATGGATTTTGCAGTGTCTTTTCACCAGGCGGACGCGTCTCGTGTTTCTTCTGTGAATTCTGCTGAAATCCTTTCCTCTGGTCTTAGTGTCTTTACTGATTTAAATGTTAGGGAAGCTACTCTTTATTGTGTAAGTTACAACATTTTTCATTCTTCCTCCTCTTTCTTCCATTCTTTCCCTCTCTCTCTATCTCTGTCTCTGTCTCTGACTCTCTGACTTTCTATCCGTTTAATATCTTTGGTCTATATAAACTTCATGTTGGCAAACTGAAGAACAATCATTGTAGTTTTTCCAGGAGACCTACCTGATTATCTTATAGGAAAGTCTATTCATGCTTGAAATGCTTTTTCCCTAAAATTTGCACGTCTTCTGGGGTTGTTTCTGTCCATATTTTCTAATCACTTATCCACCGATAGCACAGAAGCAGAATCTTAGGGTGTGTTTTAATATCTGATAGAACAAGTTCCCATTGTTATTTTCTCCCGAGCGCCGCTTCTCCGTCCTGGCCCGGATGCCTCCAGGATCACGGGGCTCCCGAGTCTGCATCCGGACTGTGCCCCTCGACATTCTGTCCTGTCTCCCTGTACAGAGCAGACTATCCACGAGTGACGGCTTTGTCTTTTCCCCGCCACCGCGGCATGTGTGCGCCCTCCTCTCATCCCCCCCCCCCCACAGGTGTGCAGAAACGCGAAACTCTCTCCTGGAACAAAGTCTTGTTCTCTGCCTCGCTGAGCGTTTAGCAGAGAGGGGTCGGTAGTTCCCTCACTAGTGGCATTCCAAAACCCGGACACCGTGCATGGCCCACATTTGCTGGTATCTGGAGAAGATCGCACTGCACCGGCTGTGTGGACTGTAGTCCGTGTTCACTCCGAAGTCACCCCACACACACGTGTAACTCCACACATGGGGTGCTGCGTGCTGAGGTCTTGTGTAGGGTTTAAATTGTTGTTCAGACGTTAGATTTACCCGAGGCTTTATTTTTACTGATTTCTTCGGTGGCAGTGTCGTGCAGCTTTAGAAGGAAACTCGGAAGCTTCCTTCTGCTTTTTACATTGGAAACAGCTGAATACTGTTGGCGTTCACAGAGGAAACATTGGCACAGCTGAAAATTGACATTTTTTACTCTATCCAAGCAGCTTAAAAGTGGGTCTTTTAAGGGTATCTGTTGAAATTTGAGTATAAATAAGACATATTTCAGTCTTAATTTCAGTTATGATAATACGAGGAGTAGGAATTTGGGAAAAATTCCAAGTATGACTTTTCCTTAGATCCATTTGGTGCCCAAGACGTTTGCTGGCTAATTGGGAAGTTGTTTGAAGGGCAATCTTAATTTTATTTAAATCATGTTATTCCCGCCCCAGATTTGTGATGGTGAGCCTTGCAGGAGAGCAGAACTGAGCTGAGGACAAGGTGTGGCTTAGAAGGAGCATGGTACCCAATGCCAGGGGCTTGAAGGCTGGGCATTGCCAGGGGCAAATCCAGTCTGTGCATGAAGGTGAGGGGGGCTGTCCCACCTGGGCAGACTCGGGAGCGGGCACGAAGGGCAGGGCTGAGAGCACGTGGCACCAGCACTATAAGTGTGGGAGGCTGTGCCAACAGGCTTGTGGCCGGGTCACTTGCAGGGCCGCAGAGGACCTTCAGAGCAGACTTGGCAAGATCCTGGGTGTGTAGGGGGCAGCCACCCACTGCAGAGAGCCAGGGCTCCTGGGCTGGGCATCGGCCCGCTGGGCCTCTGGGGAGGGGCAGTGAAGTCTGGCCAGGCGCTGACTCCAAGACACATCTTCTCCTGACCCGGGGGGTCTTTCAGGGACTCTGGCTCCAGTGACATGAGGAAATGTGCATGTGCTATGTCACACACTTCAGAGAGCCCCGTCTGTCTTGCTCCCAGCTGTGCAAGGCTGGGCATTTGGCCACAGCTGTCCCAGCAGGGTGGCCGGGGCCTTTGCCCCCCGGTGACAGACATTAATGTGATCCCTGCGATGGCAGCGCCTGCGTCACTCAGCCTTCTGTGTCAGTGCGGCCTCACCCCCAGCCCCAGTGTGGCCCTTGTGCGGGGGCCGCGGAGCAGAACCTCGCTGAGCCTAGATAACGGTGGGGTGAACACATGGGGGGTTCCTGCGTCCCTGACATAGAAAACAGAGGAAATGGAATCTACACACTCGACTCCCTGGACTGAAAAGAACAAAGGCCCCGTCCGACTGTTCCAGTGTCAAGGTCTCCATGGCACGCAGGACTCGCAGCGGCCAGGAGGGGTGGTCTGCGGGGCGTGGGGCCACTCCCTCCATCAGGCCAAGCACAGCCCAGGGCTACCTTTCCAACACAGAAAACGGCAGAGGGGTGTTGCCCAGCACCGCTCAACTGTTCCTCTACCCAGCTCCTCACAGCATGGGCTCGGACAGATGTCCCCGTGGGGTGGGCGCCGCCTGTGCAGGCCTGAGGCTGGGCCCTCAGACAGCAGGGGAGGGCCCCGGGCTCGGGCCGGCCCTGCTCCCAGATTCATCTGCTCCCACTTGTACCTGCCCAGTGAGGTGCTTGCAGAGGAAGCTCAGACAGGAGGGCAGAGGGAAACTGCGGAGGCGGGGGCGGGGCGGGAGCGGGCGGGCGGACGGGGTGGGGGGCTCCAGCCCATCCCCCTCCGGGCCGGCCCGCCCCTCCCCCAACCCCATTCCAGAGCACAGATAAAAGTGAAACCTGAGTAGCAAATGTTTGCGCTCCAGCCGCCAATCAAGGGCCCTGTCTCCATGGGAACAGGCACACTTCACAGCCCTGTGAACAGATGGTCAGTGAGCAACAGGCGGCATATGTTCCCGTGAGCCCTGACACGGGCACAGATGGAGGGTGGGCAGGAGGTGGGCCCGGGACATAACCTGACATTTCCTTCTCTCCCTCCCATTGGGGGCTGCATTGTTGGAGCGCACGAAGATTAGGGGAGCCTGACAGCGTGGGGGCCGCTGGGCGCTGATCACTAACACTCCAGAGCCGGTTCAGTCCTGCTGCACCGGAGTGCGGCTGAGCGACAGCCAGGAGCCGCGGACCCAGCCCTGTGAGCAGCCCTGCCCCCAGCCGGCTGTGTGTCGGGCCTCTGCTGTCTGTGGCTTTTACGGCAGAAGCCAAATTCCCTGCATGGGATCATGGGAAAAGTGCAAGTGGACAGACTGGGCCTGCGGGGTGTGCCCAAGCCTCTCACCCGACGGGACTCGCGTGTTCTCTGCCTTTGGATGCTCCGGAAATGGTTGGCCCTTCGAAGTAGAAGCCACCTGCGAGCCTGGAGGAGCTGCTTAGTCTAGCTTTCCATAACTAATCAGGTTCTGCCCGAAAGGCAGCCTGGAGGGGCCCGAGGGACAAACCCAGTCTGTACACAGCAAATGTCCCGGTTGCTTTGGGGCTCCAGGGCGCGAGGACCTCTGCCTAAGTGCACTGCCAGGCCCAGGGCTTCCAAGGAACAGATTCCTCACTGCTATGCCCAGGGGGCACGGCCCGTCTGAGAACTTCCCTACTCTTTATGTTCTCTGGTTGGCTCGTGGGTGTGCTTCTTCTGCTGAGGGCCTCGGGGGACGTGTCATCTCTTTGCCACCGCAGGTGAGTGCTAGAGTAGAAATTGATTGCTGCTGCCTAACTTCACCCCAAGAAGCATCCAGAGGAGCCAAAGACGGGGCTCCGTGGGCCACACCCCCAGGGGCAGGCAGGCGCCCGCCCTTCGTGGAGATGTGGCCCGAGTGCCGAAGGCCTCACTTGGAGGAGGACAGCTTTATTTGGCTCACAGTTTGTAGAGGTTCCAGCCCACAGGTGCTGGCTCCTAGGCAGGGTGACAAGGCACAGGGAGTCACAGGAGGAAGAGCTCATGGCGTGCTGTGGGACGCCAGAACAGGGAGGTCAGGGAGGAGCACAGGGACACAGACCCAAGTCCTACCCCGAGGGCCACGCCTAGAAATACACTTTCACACTGTCAGTCATTAGTGACTCGGATAGGAGCTGAGCCGTGCCTCAGTGGCAATAGACAGCTCTGAAAGCCTGCTCTACAACAAGAAAACCAGTGAGCTGAGGGGCCACCTGAGAAACGAAAGAACAGCAAGCACAGTTACCTGCAATAAAACCAAGGGCTGGCTCTTTGCAAGGGTTAGTGAGGCAGAGAATGAAGAGAGAAGCCCAGTTATCACTGGGCTGATGTGAGAGGGGTGCCAGCACCCAGGGAGGGGCATGGCAGGTAGCTGTGGGCTGGCACGTAGCAGGGGGCGAACAAGCAGAGACACTCTGGGCAGAAACATAGGACTTGCACTTACTAAGACGCCATCAGCCTATTGGATGTAAAACTCAATCACACTGATTTTCTTGACCACCTAAATGAAGACAGTCTTCAGCGCCCTAGGCCATACTTTATACCTTCACTCCCCACTGGCTCCCACAAGCTGTGGCATCTGGAACCCGAGCCTGGCTCTCCTGCCGCTCTCCCAGGCTTGCTGTGAGGTGAACACTACCCTTCGTGTCCTGTGCGGCTCTGCAGCTCTGCCTGGGAGCCAAGACTGAGCTTGGTGGAGCTGGGTCCTGGGCAGCGGGGTAAACTCGTGCCCAGCTGCTGCTCCTGTGCTGCTGGTAATGGGCAAGGAAGACGCCGTCAGCCACTGTCTTGCAGCAGTGTGGAGGGGCTGTGTCTGCGGACGGCCTCTCTGGGCTGCTCAATCGTCACAGGCCTGTCCCCACAGGACAGACCCCCGAAGCCTTCAAGTGGCATATTTTCTTGGCACAGTCAGAGACAGTCCTGCCTGGTGGGCCCGAGACCCCAGAGCTGCTCGTCTGGACAGACAGTGGAGCCCCTTCTCTTACCCCCACGAGCCAATGTACAGCACAGACAGTGCTGCCCTGCAACGGCCCCACAGTGCGCTCAGGCAGGGGCCACTCTGGGGGACACCTGCAGGCGGCACCACATCCAGCTTTGATGGTGCTCGGTTACTTGGAAGAAGCCTGAGTTCCCCTGGTGTTTATTCTAGGCTCACTGTAAACTTAGCACATGTTCCCTGAGCCAGTGCCAGCTGGACCGTCGGGAGTGCTGTAGCCTGGGGACAGCGGCCTGCAAGCCCATCTGGGGCTGCCCAGCTCTTCCTGGCCTCGTCGGTGCCCAGGGCAGCTGCAGTGGTTTCGGGCAGAGGTAGAGCCTGGGCCTCTTCTGTCCTCTTCTGCACTGAGTCCAAGGTGCACAGGTCACTGCAGCACCTGTGAAGCGTTGGGACTGTGAGCTTTCAAAGCAAGTCCCCTTGATGCTAAGGACATCACCACAGTGGCCGTGAAGCATAGAAGGGGCTGCACGGGGCGGACACCGAGGGAGAGCGGCTGCAGGCAGCCTCACAGGACCAGGCTGGGCAGCGGGACTTCTGTGTTCCTGTGAGTGGCCCGACAGTCCTGAGGGCTTCGTCTCACCCCCTCCTGCATTCCCGCTCTCCAAGGACAGCCCCGTGCAGCGGACGCACTGCAAGGCTCCTGCAAGGGCGGCTCCTCTCACTCGGGAGCTGGTTGGTGTGCAGGGCTGAGGCAGAGCCCGGCCACTGTGAGGGCCTGAGGCTGCGTCCGGCTGCCTCCACACCCACCAGGGTGCTTCGAGGAGAGGACTGGGTCTAAATTCCTGCTTAGACCAGTTGAAGAAGAGCAGCCACAGGTCTGAGCACATCTGGCCGGAGTCGAGGGCATTCTGAGGAAAGGCAGCACCGCTGTGAGCTCCCGGGGTGGCAGGAGACACCGGCCATCTTGGCCACTCTCTGTTGCTGTGACAGAGAGGAAGGTCAACTGCGGCTGATGGCTCTGGAGGCAGAAGTCCTGCTGCTTCCACTCAAAGCTGAAAGTGCAGAGCAGGTGGCACATGCCGGAGGAGACACACACTGCATGGCCAGCCCTGTGCTCAAGGCAACAGCTCACTCAGACGTCGTCCATGGTGGGGGCTCTGGCCGTGGCACACGTGCTCCCACCAGGCTCCCCACCCAGGACACTGGGGTCCAGCACGAGCCTCCTGAGCTTCAGAGGGAACAAGCCACATTCAGATCAGAACCAGCTCCCTGCGGCACTGCCTGCTTCACCAGAGACACTTACGGTATCTATTGCCAAGGGCGATAGCAAAGACCACAACAGTGGGACATTCATTTCAAAAACACTTTCATTATATTTTGTTGGTTGATTTTAAAGGGTTACTAAGGGCTTAAAGGATTGTTTTAAAAAAATAAAAAGAAGTGTCATTTTGTCAACATTAATTCCCAGCTGGTAAAATTGACCCCAATAAGCACTGAGCAGCAAGGGAGTGCACCCACGCCTGCAGACTCCCATGGCCAGCGCAGGGCTCTTAACGGAGAGTTGACACCCAGCCTCAATTCACCCTGCACTGCCAGACAGAACACCGGGTCAGGGTTTCTGCAAGTGTGCCCGGCCCTGTGGCAGTGCCCACTGTGTCTCCTTGACTCATTTCAGGAGGGAGAGCCCGCCCCTGGAGCACTCTGCACAGGGTCTGGGACACAGAGACCATTCTATCCTCACCAGCTCTTGGGGGCTCCTTCCTTCTCACTAACCAAGAGGGGGAGGTCACCCTCTTGGGGACCTGACCAACTGTGCTAAGAAATACTTACAGCAAGGAAAAATCAACAAAATGAAAGGTCAGACTGTCAGTGAAGGCACCTGCACAAAGGCCTGAATCCTGGCCACAGGCAGGGATCCTGTGTAGTCCACGTCCTCACCCACTGCGCAGGCTTATCAGATGTCCATGATGTGCAGCTGTGTCCAACTCGGACCCAGCAGAATAATGAAGGCAAAGAGAACACAGAGAAGATCACTGATGGTCACTTTTTGAGAAAAAGCTAAAGCTGGTTTCTATGAATTCAAAATGAGGTGTCCGTGGCTGCCGTCTGTCACCCTCTCTCACTCAGTCCCCGCAGCTGCTGTCATCGCCGTCCTCCCACCACATCCACCACTGCTCCGCACAGTGGAGCCTAGGTAGCAGGAGCTGCTCAGAGGAGCCATCGGCCCAAGGCACAGTTAGTGCCACACTTTGCAAGCTACCTTTGACTCAGGGGGAACACCAGCCCAGCTGGACCTCACGCAGAAGGGAGGGAGGCCGGCTGCCGCCCGGGAACAGGTGTCTGCCGGTTTGTCCTCACCCCACTGCAGCAGACCGTGGCTCTCAATGCCACCCTTGCAGATCCGTAGGCTCCCCAGCTCTGAGTCCTGGGTGTGTGCCTGTGATAAGTGAAGGAACCAATGAATCACTGAGTGTGCGGTCCACAGCTCGCTGGCCTCCTCACCTTCAGTCAGCCCCGGAATCCAGCTTCCCCACGGTGCCCGAACAGCCCTCCTGAAGCTCAACTCTGACGAAGTATCTTTAGAAGCGCACATACCGTCAAGAACATGCAGCAGCTGGCACTCACTGACATCCCAAACCCAGTCTCTGACACTGTCCACTGGCAAGCAGTGTTAAACCCCCTGGGCTGAAGGATCAGACTCTAGGCCTGACCCCTTCAGATGCCAGTCAAGGCTCCGATCTGCGGCTCCTACCCACCTGTAGAACCGGGGCTTGCAAACCTACCCTTTGAACTTAAATTTGCTGAGTGGCTCACAGAACTCAGGAAAACACTACATTTAGTTGTATTAGTTTATTATAGAGGGCTTTAAGGGACAAAAATAAACCTCTAGAATGGGGAGGTACCCAAGGTGACATCAGTATGGGTCCTAGAAACGGGAGCTTGTTCATGTGGAGTTGGGGTATGCTATCGTCCTAAGTCTTTCAGTTTTGGGGGAAGTCTTCCTTATTTTGGCATGACTGATTAAACCACAGAGGTCAAATCTTTTTTTTTTTTAAGGTTTTTTGAGACAGGGTCTCACTTTGTGGTTCAGGCTGGCCCTGAGCTCAGCCTCCAGTTCACATCACAGCAATCCTCCTGCCTCTGCCTCCCGAGTGCTGGGATTACAGGCGTGAGCCACCACGCCCGGCACTGTGGTATGTGGTACTGGTTGCTGCTGGGCGTGAGTCTCCACACGCAGTATGGTATGTGGTTACCAGGGATTGAACCCGGGTCCTTGCGCTTGCAAGACAGGCGCCGGAACCACTGAGCTAACTACCCGGCCCTGAGGTCAAATCTTTTCATACTTAATTCTATACTATTCCTGTTGAATTCTTTCTACTATTAGTGAAGTATAGTTGCACTTAGTAGGTATTTACTGTATGTCAATATTTGGCTTGTCTTAGTATTTATAATTATAGATCTCTTTTCTATGGTTAAGAATGGTACCTTTTGGTTATGTATGTCAATAGCCAATTTAGTCTTTGAGACTATTATTGTTTCTGATTGATCTGCTATTGCCAGGGTGACTTAGCTGCTGATATTAATAGGTTTTCTCTGTGTGCCAATATCTGTATTATCTTTATGTCATTAACATTCCCAGTCCCTTCCTGAACAACTGGGTGCTAGGCCGATTATACTGTGTCCTCCAACCCCAAATTTGAGGTGGATGAATCTTGGGACAAAAAGACCTATAGTTATCCTCACCCAGCGTGGATCATTTAAAAACACAATAAGTAAATAAATCTCTATACTAGCAATAAAGTCTTTCCATTATAAGTGCTTGAAAAAACAAGACCAGACAAAATAAATAAGGTAAGCAGCAAAATAAAAACATACAAAGAAAAAAGCAACAAAATGCCCAAACCCCCAAGTCTCCCAAAGCTGATCCTGGGTTATCAAGAGAAAGAAATCAAAAGTCAGACAGTTGCATTACTTAAAATGATAAAAGAAGGTATGAAACAGAAATCTAGGAGATCAAAAACTTTACTGAAGGTATAGGCAGTAGAAATGACCAGTGTAAGGAGAGAGTGCCAGAACTAGGAGATAAGGCTGATCTTGGGGACCAGTTACTCAGAAATGCCTTAAGAACACCTGAGAACATTAAAACAATGGATCAAATAGCAGGTACAGGGTGCAAAAAAGACTAATTTAAGATTATCTGAAATAAGTGAAAAATCAGAACATAGCACAAATGGCACAAAGTCCCATTTACAGAAATAATAGCAGAAAACTGCAAATAAGGGAAAAATAAATACACAGATACATGAAGCACATAGAACCCCGATAGCTATCATCAGCAAAGAACCTGTCTATGATAAACTATAGTCAAAATCTCAGAACTCCAACACAAGAACAATCTTAAAAGTGGTTAGAGAAAAGCAATGGATCATTTATAAAGGTAAATCCATTTACAATTACAGCAGACTTCTCCACACAAACCTTAAAGGCCAGGAGAGTTTGGGATGAACTGTTTCCAACTCTAAAAGATAATAACTTCCAATCCTGACAGATACATCCTGCAAAACTATCTTTCAAATTTATGGAGAAATAAGATATTTCCATGACAAAGAACAGCATAAGAAATTCATGACCACTAAACCAGCATTCCAAAAACTTCCTAAGGCTATTCTGAAAAGAAATAATGAAGCTACCAGTGCTAAAAAATCCAACAGAATGAATATATCAGGCAGAGCAAGCAGTTAAACAGAAGGGGGAAAAAGAGAATCAGAAACGGGAAAATAATGTAGTGACAGCAACAAGTCCATAACTCTCAGCAATAATTCTCAAGGTGAATGGTCTTAATTCCCCAATTAAAGGACACAGATTGGAAATGGATCAAGAAACAAAACCTAATGATGTGCAGTATACAATAAACACATTACACCCAAACAAAACTTATAGACTAAAAATCAAAGAATGGGAAAAATATTCCATGCAAATATTCCAGAACCTGAATATAAGCAGGAGTAGATAACTTATTAGACAAAGTATACTTCAAGCCAAAATTGATCAGAAGGGGAAAAGAAGGTCACCACACACTGGTTAAAGAAAAAATTAAACAGGAAGAGATAACAATTATGAACATATGTGTATCAAGCAACTGCACACTCAACTTCATAAAACAAGTACAATCAGACAAAAAAAGAGCAGATTAACATGAGCACGATTATTAGTGGGGATCTCAACGCCTTCCACTGCCAGAAATGGGTCTACTAGACAGAAAGTCAAAGAAGTAAGAGTTGAAGCAAACATCTGAAGAAATGGATTTGTCTATCTACAGCATGTCCTACCCAACAACAGAATACACATTCTTCTCAGCAGCGCATGGGACTTTCTCCAAAAAAGACCACTTTTTAGGCCATACACATGCTAAAGTAAATGAAAAAGAACTGAAAGTGTATCGTGTACATTATCGGCTCATAGTGCAATGAAACTAGAGATCAGTGGCAAAGGAAACCACAGAAGTTATCTGAAAACATGGAAAGTAAACTTAAATAATCAGTGGGTCACAGAAAAAAATCAACCAGTCACTTCCACCTGCCCATGGGTAACTCTTGACAAAGGGACACATTGGTCTGGGGTTGTAGCTCAGTGGCACCATGCACCTGCCTGGCAAGTAAAAGTCCTGAGTTCAATCCCCAGTAACATACACACATACACAAAGGACACTTCCAGCTAGACAAACTCAAACAGAGCGTCACAACTAAGGAGCTGTGACATCAACATTCTAATGATGTACATATGTCAACAAATTGTCACAAGATATGCACTGGACCAACCACTGAGAAGCACACTAATATAGGGTCACTTTCTAGGTCATTATGTGATGTCAGGCAGCCGCCAGCAGACACTGTTTGGTGCTATACCTCAGACTCAGCCTGTCCCTTCCTTCCTCAAACACAGCTATTTAAAAAAATAAAAATAAAAAGTCCTGCGGACCACGAGAGAGCTCTATGAAATGTCCTTATTCTTCTCTGAAAATATATTCCACTGTGTGTCTCTGCATTAACACATTGAACATAACCCTTGCACTTAGGATAGAGGCACAGTAACATGTCTGTGTGAGCAGTGATTGATTCTGAAGGTCCATAGACCAAGGTGTTGTGTCAGTGTCTCTGTGTTTGACTTCCTGTGCTTTCAGGGTACTGGCTTTTCTTTTCTGGCCGCACATGTTGTCAAAGAGAAACTAACGCACACACGGTCTCCAAACCGCCAATGCCATGTCAGGACTGAGCAAGGTGTGCGACTTGGTGCTCAGTGTCCACAGACAGCACCTCAGAGGCTGCTCCGTCCAGAGGATGGCCTTCTGAGAGTCTGAGACAACTCACACCAGGGCTGATTAGAGGGAACCAGGTCTCTCCTACCATTTTGCTCTGGGGGAGACACTGTGCATGGTGCATGGGAAGCCAGATCTGTATGGGCCAAGACGTACACCAAGGGGCACTGCGGGCTGTAGGCTTTGAGTGAAGTGGGCTTCAGACATCTGCATGGGTGCAGCCATAGAGCTGCAGATGTGAGAGATGTTGAGATACACTGGGAGAACTTTATTATTTTACTGGACCATTCCCCTATTCTAGGGTAAGCAAATGTCACCTTGGCCCTGGGGCCAGGTACTCCTTAAGTGGAGAGCTGCAGCCATTGCCAGGGGTCTTCAAGTTGCTAAGACCACACTGTCAGTCCTCCTGACCAGTGTGGAAAGAACTTTCACACAGGCCCCATGCTGATTCGTCTCATGAGCTGCAGACCGCTGGTGCTGTGATGTGTGTGAGGCTATGTGATGCTGCCTCTGCAAACGCTGGCCCACATCTGCGTGGCTTGTGTTATGGTTCTGTCTACACTCCATGGACTATAGAGTGGCCTACATCCATCAGCTCTGTCAGTGCTGGGCTCACTGGCTCTCAGAGCAGTGAATGGATGTGGCACACAGCTCAGTGTCCGGAAGCCTCACCTGGCCAGTGCCAGGAGTACCAGGGTGAGCATGTGGAGGCAGTGTGAGAAGAGGCTGTGAAAGGTGAGACCATGTGGCATTCACAAAGCCTAGATCATGGTGGTGGCAATGAGGTATTTTTGGAGAGGGCTCACCCTTCCTGATGGACTGATGTTAAGGCTCAGAAAAATGGAGAAATCATTGAGGTTTTTAGGTGAATGATGACTTCCAACCCAACAAATCAAAGGAATGGAAAAAGAAATTACCTGCCATACAAATGATAATCAAATGCTTAAAACTGTAAGAAAGGATTCTGCAAATCAATATAAGAAATTATCAAAAAGTTTGGCCAAAGATGTTGCATAAAGTAATTCATGGAAAGAAATATGAATGGTCAAAAAAATATTCAGAGAAACACAAACTAAATCATTTGAACATCCTTTTTTAACCCAAAGGGTAAAAATTAAAGACTTCAGTTCATGTGCAGTGACAGACACAAGTGGTCAGCCACTTACACTATGAGATAGGTAAAAGGCATGGCCACCATTGTAAAGGGTAATTTCATAGCATCAACAAACATTTAAACACGTTTTCATTTTTTAGTCATGTTTGCAACATAATGCTTACATTTTTTCATGTGGAGTTGGTACATGTACACATTAATTCTTTTATTTATCTCTCCTCTCCCCTCCCCTCTCTCCATCTCTCAGTCTCTTTCCCTTTTATGAAAGATTTACCCTTATTAGCTGTCTTTTATTTTGCTCTTCTCTTATATGAGAAGCCACTCAATATTTAGGCTTGTGGGTCTGACTTATTCTACTTAACATTGTAATCTCTAGGTCCATCCATTTTCTCACAAATCAATCAATCACTCTTTATAGCATAGTAGTACTCTGCTGCATATAAATGTCATTTTATCCGCTCATGGGTCAATGGATATACCGGGAAGTTCCAAGATTTACTTGTTACGAATTGTGCCACTATGACCACATAAATGCATACACTTCTATAATATGATGTCTATAACTCTGGAAAGGTGGCTGGATTGAATGGAATTTCTACTTCTAGTTTTTTGACAACTCCCCATGTTGATTTCCACAGTGGTCGTACTAGATTACATTCTCACCAGTGCAGAAGGGTTCCTTTTCCCCCGACACTGTTAGCTTGTTCCTTGATGATGGCCATTCTTTCTAGAGTAAGATGGACTCTCAGTATTGTCTTAATTTGCATTTCTGTAATGGTCAGAAATGTTGAACATTTTTTCATGTATGTGCCATAGTATTGCTTGTCTATTCACTTCAGTTGCCCATTTTCTGACTGGTTATTTTATTTTGGGAGGGTTCTAAATTTTTCTTTGAGTTCTTTATATATTCTAAATATGGTAAGCCCCTGACTTATGAACACTTGAGTTGTGAATTTTCAGATACAAACCTGGCTTTATGGTTATTCGCAGATATGAAAAAAATCACAGAAATAGCTCATGTCTGCTGGACAATAGCTCAGTAGCTGTTCTGCTGTGTGCTTGCTGTACAGCACAGTAGTGTACAGTGAGCTGTACAGGAGTCAGGAAGTTACTATATTTTTTATGCTTTACACCGTGTATGCGTCAAAGGTGTGAAAGACTCACTTTGTCAGACTTATGATCGAACTTGACTTATAGCCTCCTGGAACAGAATTCTGGATTAGTCCTCTGAGGACTATCTAGATGGCAAAATTCTTTTCCTGTTCTGTAGGATCTCTTTACTGTTGTTTCCTCCACTGTGTACTTTTTGATGATTCCATTTGACTCTTGGTTATTTTTGTATAGCTGGAGTTATGTAGAAGTCCTTTGCCTATACCTATCAAGAGTTTTACCTATTTTATCTCTCAGCAGATTGCTTCTGCTTTAACAATCAGAGCTTTGAGCCATTTAAACTTAGGCCATGCTGAACGATCAGGTCTGGATTCAGTTTTCTGCCTGTGGACAGCCAGTTTCCCATAAGTAAATGTATGTGTTTTTGAACCAGTAATTCTACTTGTATCAGTTGGCACAAATAGGCATATATTATCCACACAGCAATACAGAGTTCCAGCTGAATAATTTTCTCAATAAAGATCTTTTGTGTCTTTGGTCTTCCCAGTGTATATTTTCTAGACTGTAAAACACATTTTTTTCAAACAACATAAATGCAGAAATTAAGTTTCTTGAAGACTGTGCCTCTGAGACACACTGCACCTGCTTCTGCTGATCCAAGTGCTTGGGTGACCACTGTGTTCACAAGCAGGGATCCAAGTGCCTCTGCCTTCTATGCACTGATGCTTTGCACAAAAACCTTGGTTCATGGGATGCTCAAATGTCTTCCAAGTGATGAATGAAATGTGAGTTCTGGCTTTCCACATTATATTGATTTGGGGAAATTCTACTAGATTTGGTAACTTACAAGCAATATTAAATTACAAAAAAATCCAACTGGTCTTCCCAATGCAATGCTGATCACATCAATACAATAACCTGTTCATCACATTAGTCTAAACATTATGAGAGGAAATGAGTTTCAAAGAAGGGTATGTTCTATAAATTAGTAGCAAAGAAACAGTGGTGGTTTCAAAGGAGCAGAAATTGGAAAGAAGTGGATATTTAGGGAGTAGATGCTCATAAAATAGTGTGTGGGGGGGAGGTATTTTTCCACAGCCAAGAATCAATGTTGTAGATATGCATGAAACAAAATTAGATATGCAAACATCCTCACAAGGGCCTGAAATAGTGGTTAGTGTCTTTCAAACCCAATAAATACAAATGTGCTCAGGAGACACTGTGACCCTTTTTAGTAAATCCAAGATAAAACTTTAAGGCTAAACCAAGACAGCACCTGAGGTGCTGGCCTGGGTACTTCACCAACTGCAGATATGCAAACTGGATATGAGTATGTTTAGGGCATTATCTTGATTCTGAAGTAGCAGCAACTAGAAGGACACAACCTCTAGTAATAAGGAGTAAGTACATCTAAAGGGAACTAAGTAGCTCCAGAATGGTGGTGTAGCTCAGAAAGGACCCTGGAAGGCACAGACAAGCCCCACATTCCCAAGACAAGACATAAGTTAGAGCTAAATGCAGTGTACACACTGAACCCCAACCCTGTGCAAAAGAAAAATTGTGAACCTAGGGAGGAGAGCAGGTGTGAGAATGATCAAGTGCGAATGATCATGTTACATGCATGTACAGATCTGCCAAAATGAAACCCATTAATTTTGGTAAATAATAAAAAAGTGGGGAAAAAATTCCCCAAACATACACATAGCAAAATATCTGATAGGAACGTCCCTCAAGATAGTCTTAGTGTTTGTCTTGCTGGGTGGAAGGTTGGGTATGTAAGATATTTGTTATTTTCTTTATATCTTTTTTTTTTTAAGCAGTTTGATTTGCAATTACTAGTTTCACAGTAGAAAACTGTCTTCTGAGCCTAACCCAACATGCTATCAAAATTCACAGATACAGCTCAGTATAAGATGGGTTGGTTTCAATTCTTGGATAACCTGAAAATGGCTCCATGAAAAGATTACTCTGAACCTGGATTCATTTAAAAATTTTTTAAGAAAAAATGCTCTTCAGTGTTCTCAGATAAAGAGCAGCAAACGCACCATTATTAGGAGGATCATAAATGAGGCTTCTTGGCAGCTCAGCTCTGGCCTCCTGTCCACACACAGATACTGCAGCCTGCCTGTCTGACTGCACCAAAACTCAGGCCTTTACACATCAACTGCTGCAAAACACGGGCTGAAATCTGGCAAAATGAGAAAGGTAACACAACAGACACACCCTGTGTCCTGCCCCCGGAAGAACCAACTCTTCCATCAGGAAGGCGAGAACTCGGTTTTTGCTTCTTTTTCTGTCCAAGCCCTCAGGAGAACCAAAGGAAGAAATACTTGGAAACTTATTTTTGATGAAAATTTTTAATGAGAAAGCTTACAAAATACTAAATAGCTGCTACATTTTCAAAGACAATTTAATGATATGGAAAAACATCTTCACAATCTAGTGCTCAATTTTAAAAAACAAAACATAGTTAAGATTCCTATTTATTTATTTATTTTTTTAAATCAATGCTATCTCACCCAATGGATGTAAAGAATGAGATGACATATGTGATGTTAATAATAATTGTTTTGGGCCATGGGCTCAGGCACAACCTGGGAAAACAAGCCAAAAAAAGCATGACACAAGGGCAAACCCACTGTAAAGGGCATTCCACTTTCCTCTGAGGCCTGGCTCCCACCACCTGCCCCAGCCAGCTGTGGTGAGATGCCATCACTGTGGACTCTTCTCTGAAGGAGTGTGCAGTCTGAGCTGTGTCCAGCTGATACATCTTCTTCTCCACACTTGTTCGAGAGGAAGCAAACTTGTCTTCAACCAAGATTATGCTAGTCAGCAGGATGCAACATGTGAACCCTTCTAGAACTTTGCACTTGGTGAAAAATTCTCGCACACACAGAGTCTACTGCCTCTTCTGGAGACGCAGGTGAGGAACTGACTCAGAGACACACCTAGTACCTTCTCCACTGGTCATGCTCATGCTGTCTGCTTCCTGCACCAGACAGACATGAAAACCAAAGTAAGAATGAACTCTTTCCAAATACTCAGAAAAAAACCCTGCACATTTTTAGCCTGCATAAACATGGCATGCTGAGTTGTGTACGGAGAATAGAGCTTTATTCTTTTGGTTGTGGCCACCTGTCATTAAAATTTTGTTCTATAATTATTCCATTAAAGTGGAAGCAATTAATTAGGAGCTAGGGCTGTTAGTGGAAGGAACCTGTCAAAATTGTTCCTCTTAACACCAGCTCCAACCATCTGCATGATATCTAGACATTTATTACTTGCTAATGACTTTGGAAATGGAAATTCATATGCAGATGGCTCACAAGAGACTTTCTGCCAAGCACAAAAAAAGCCATGCGTGTGGCTTTTCCAGGGCTAAGGCAGAGCTTCCTTCCTCAGCCCATGGCATGGTTGGCCATTTTCTGCCTTTTTGACAGACAGGGAATGTTGGGAAGAGACTCAGAGCACAGCCACCCTATCACCCCCAAGAGGCGACAATTTCTCACACCTTAAAAAGAACACTTGCAACATTTTTCTCAGCTCGTTTTCTACCAGCCTACAAAGCATGGCCTTCCTACAGCAGGGCCTTCCAGCACCATGACTGATGACCTCAGAGGTGTGAAGACTTTGGGTTCCAGTAGAAGACAGATGGCCAAAGCAAATTAGCATGATGATCCCCACACCCTGTTATCCTGGATGATGAGAGCTCGTTCCCAAGTACAGGCCCCTCAGAATCACCATGGAGAAGGGGAAATGTCAAGAATCTCAGGCTAGCTTACAGCTCCGACTGTGGAATCTAACACATCATTCCTCTCAGCTTGGCAAATAACAGCAAGGGCGAGGCTCTGGTGCCCATTTGCTCTCAGCACGGCCGTCCCTGCCCTCTGAAGCTGACCACCTCCTGAGTGAACTCCTGGGGAGGTCTTGCTTCCCAGGAGCTCCCAGTTCCCCACCTGGCCACACGTGTCCAGGCTCTGGAACCTTGCCAGCTCTGGCAGTAACACAACACTTTCATTAGGAGGCACTTTGAGTTTTTGAACACCAAAAATTTTGCCTTTCAGTTGTACCCTGGAACACAAAATACAAAAATAGGACTATGTTCAATATAGGCAAAGTCTAGCAAAACATGTGCTGCCTCATGTTTAGTTATAGTGATTAACAATGAGAAAGTACATCATTTGATATGGAAAACACCACAGCCCTACTCAAAGACTATGCAACAGATAGTTAACACAGAACACCTAGAGTCAGGAAGCCAGCAGCACCGGTAGCATGCCTGCGGACTCTGCTCCAGCCCACAGCACGGCTGGCCATTTTCTGCCTTTCTGACAGAGAGAATGTTCCTGCTCACGGGCTACCTGCTCAGGACCTGAGACGCTCACCTTCCCTTGGGCCGCACTCCACACTCACTCAGGTCAGCCTTCTGTCTCTCGAGCCCCGGTGCCTCCCAGCCCAGGACCATTATGATCCACCCCACAAGGCAGGGCTCTCCTTCAAAGATTCAGGTCTCAAATGGGGGCACGACCTCTCAGCACAGTTCAGGCCCTACTTGGACAGCAGTTTTCTGGTTCCAGCCAGACACGTACTGTAATGTCAGGCTCTGAATACTTCCTGAAATTCAAAGCGGTCACGTGGTGATGGGGTTCATACCAGGCAGGTGTGATGCCACTGAGCTACACCCCAAACCTCAATGGGGTCCATACCACGAAGCCTGACCCCAGCATGGGAAGGATCCCTCCACCCACCAGAGGGAGGACAGAAGGGCTGATGTGCTGCTGCACACTCACTCCCAGGTCGTGGGCCCTGGTGCCACTGTGTTCATGACTCACTGGCCACAATCCTCTCTGTTCCTTCTGGGTCGGAATGAAGTATGCGCTGCTCCTGCTGTCTAGCTTCCTGTTTATATACCTAAGTGGAGTCCTAACACACATCAGAAATGAAATGCAAGCTAACTGGTGGTATGGATGAATGCACTTGTTTTAAAAGCAAAGTAATAGGGCACACAGCTGAAAGCCTGGCCCCACCTATACCATCACAGCCCTGTGGAGCAGGTTGGGAATCACCACTATCCAGAGGAGTGTGCAGCTGTGTTAGCGACCCACAGCCACTCTGTCTATGCTCACTTTGTCTCTTTTCTTCTTACAGGAAGACTTGAGAGAAAGCTCCTGCCTCAAGGAGACAGGGGATCAGACAATGGGCTGGGGACAGTGGGATGCCTGGGTCCATCATTATGCTAGTCATTAATCTCTGAGGTGAGTTCAATGTGTGGCAATAGGACTATGACCAAGAATTCAGGCAGGACCAAGTCCTGAAGAGGAGAGCACGATCCAGGCAGAGAAGAGCACATCACCGTGGGCAGGGCTGAGGCCAGGATCAGACGCCCGAGAGGGAGCTGGAGTATGGCTCCACAACGGCCCAGGGTCTCCAATGTGCTGCTTGGAGATGTAGCCAGCGCAGCTCTGCGTTGAGCCCCGCCTGCTCTCAGGTGGGGTCACAGGAGCCACACACCGATGACTGTGGCGTCTGCCTCCCGCCCTGAGTCCCTGCTGCGAGCCAGACCTGCAGCCTCACACCTCCCGGGGCCAGACCTGAGGGAAGCCCAGCAGCTCTCACCAGCCGGCACACACATCCACTGGAACTCCTGCAAGAGGTCGTCTGGCCTGGTGTCCCTGCCAGAAGCACAGCTGCCACGCAGCCGGGGACATAGGAACCACAGTGACCCTGGGATCCTAGGGGGACCCAGAGGATGCAGCTGCAATAGACCAGTCCATGTGTGGACAACTCAAGAGACCTGTCTTTATGCAGGTCCTAGAGTCAGATATTTCCTGTCTGGTAGGGAACAGGGTATGATGGTGAATACTGACTTTATGCTCTAGGGACAGAGTTCCAATCTGCATGAGAGAGAAATTTCTGGAGATTATTAATACTTTTTAATAGAACCTGAGAAAACCAACTCATGGCTTCCTGCCAATCTGAGGAATAAATATTCACCTTATCTAATTTAAACTATTGCCAAACCACCAAAGAAAAGCATAAGCCAGCGTTCAAGAGGTTCTTCTGGGCACTCAGCCCGATGGCCATGTCCTGGGGCAGCGCCTCATAATGCTGAAGACAACCTTTGTGATTCAAGGTCAGAGTCAGGCCTCTGTACATTTTCTTGCTTTATTTTATTTTTACAGATACAACTGATAGTGTCTCTCTTTGTGGTATTCAAGACTGAACCCAGGGCCTGCACATTCCAGGCGAGTGCTGCACCGTTGCACTCCAAGCACAGCCCTTTCACATTTTCATTCCGAGAGCAGGGTCTTGCGAAGCTGTCCAGGCCTGCCTTGAATTTGCAGTCCTCTGCCCTCCGAGCTTGCCTCACTGCGCCCAGGGACACTGGTTTCTTTCTGACAGAAAAAATTCTTTTATAATCAGTTCAACATAAATAAGAAGAAAAACACTAGAATTACTGCCAGGAAACACTGGCAGTATGAGATCTGGTATGAGGCTCAGGAGTACAAGGAAGAGGCCCCAGCTAGATGCTGGTTCTGCACGAATTTGATGCTGCGCCATGAACACTTTCTATCAGGCCACAGGACCAGAACAACCTGCACACAGGGTGAAGGCGCACTCGGGCCAGAGGCAGGTCTGCCATGCGGGTCTGCGACAGGTGCCGCAGGACAGTGGACTATGAGAGGAAGCCTGCGGCTCTCACTATCTCACAACACACTGGTAAGTACAGGCACCGAGGAAGGAAAAATGATGGAAGAAGAGCAAGTTCTTCTGAGGACTAAGAATGGCTTCTTCAGGAAACCATCTTCCTCTGGCCCAGCCCTTATCCACCCACTAAAGCCTCAGTGCAGAGGCGGCCTGGAGCCAGAGGACACAAAACTCAGACACATCCAGGCTGGGAAATGTGCAAAGATAGGCTGGGACCTCGCATCACTTCAAGTGACTCCTCCAAGCAAAACACTTGCTTGCATTTCACGGTATCTCATGTGTTGTGGGAAGCCTCACAGGGAAGGTCCAGAGGCCTTCAGCACTCTGGTCATGATGGGACGTGGACTTCTGCCCCTCTCCCACCTTCACCCTGGCCCAGTGTCTCTGTGCAATCAACTCTGAGTTCCATGTCCCCACCTCGCCACGGCCTGTGACCATGCAGACCTCCTATGCCCAGCTGGCCATTCCTAGGGCCTTTCTCACACACTGGTGCCTGCTCCCACTCCCATCAGCCTTAGTTTAAACATCTTCCCTTCATGGAGACCTCTCAGAGCCCTTACTTAAATCAGCGGCAAGGAAGGCAGGACTTGGACAGCATCCCAGCCCACCTGGAGGCCTGTCTGCCTAATGATGTAAGAGCTGCAATGCTGGAGTCTTCTTGAGGTTCCCACATCCACCCACAAGCAGATAGATGGATCTAACAGGTCATGGCCATGCTGACTTATCACCTGGCTGCGGGCCCCCGTGCTGCTCACGCTATCTGTCTGCTGAGGCATGTCACAGTCCTGGTCATTTCTGGGCTCCCAGTCTGTGCTTTAGCCCAGTGAACTGCAAGATATCCTGAATTAAAAGTAAGCTCAAATCTGCTGAAAAGACAAATTTTTGTGGCACAGCGGCTGTGGGGATGATCAGTCTGGCGGCAACATGGCAGCAGTTCCCATGGGCATGCCATGCTAGTGCTACTGAGCACTCCGGTCAGCAGAAGCCACTGACATCAGACCATGGCAGGACATGGTGAGGTGGCTCTAGGCCACTTCCACAGCCAGCACTGGTCTCTGCTGATGGAACTTACTGTGGCTGCAGTGGGCCTTCCAAATCATTCACAGAAAGTGGCCTATACTGAATTACACAGCAGGTCTATCCTCTGCTAAATGCGCAGACTTGGGAGGCCAAGGGGACAGGACAGGGTGTGGCACAGAACAAAGGCAGCCTGGGTAGCGATCCTTCCTGGAAGTGGCACAGTTGAAGCCTGTGCTGGCTGCTCAAGTGCCAACTGGGTTAGTGCTGACTACTTGCTGTCCCTTGAATAGTAATCTGAGCAGTATGTGAAGACTCCACATTTTAAAGTTCACAAAAGTAAAAACAGTCACAAATTCAGAGAGTGTCTGCACAAAAGGATAAAATTAAAACCTTAGATGATTTCAAAAATCTATAGTTTGGCTCTTGAAACTAAGGAATATGAATTTCAATATCAGTGTAAGGTTTTTCATGTATTTAAATGCAAATTATTATAACACTACATTCTGCACAGCATAAGCATTAAAAGTTACCTTAATTAGTCATGGTTAATTTCCCACATCATTCTGTACAGCTCTTATATTTGTAGCCCATGATGTGAAAAATGCCAGAATATCCCTGTAGTGATGCTTGCATTGGAAGGATGGACCTCTGCATAAAACCTTCGTTAAGAGCCCTCTTTTGAGGAAATTATAGACATTTAGTCTTGAACAGATGAATGAACCGACAGAAAATACAGAGGCAAAAAGCAGATGGGCCAGAAGCAAGCAGGGAAATTATAGCATTTCAAGGTAGGCGTGGTACCACTTGAACAAAATCCCTGGCCATTCCACCGGACAAGGGATTAGAGACGCCAACACATCCACCCGAGGGCAGTGTGCCCGCATGCTGCCTGTCTGCTCAGCTGAGCTGCAACCCACAACACAAAGGCATGTGCTGAGGAGACGGCAGTGCACGGCGGCCTCTTACCTCCTCCTTGCTCTCGACCCGGATGTCCTTGTCCAGAACGGTTGTGTGTAGAGCTAACCCTGTGGGAGCCAGAGTTTTGCCTTCTGCATCTCCCTATGGCAAGACAGCAAGCGTGCGAACAAACATTACTCATTCACCCCGGACTTAAGAGCACAGCAGTCCCCAAAGTATCAGGCTCTCGACGGCACAGAGCACTCGAGGAAGCCTAACTTACACCTTAAAATCTGAATGGGAGAGGTGGCCTTTTGCCGAGGGACTGAGAAGGCAAACTGGATAAAATTAAAACCTTAGATGACACACTCTGAGTGAAGTGTATCTCTGACACGGGTTGTATCCCCGGGGTGATGGGCCTTCAGTCAGTGTCCCCAGGCAGGCGGGCACACGTGCGGGTGATGCCTTCAAAGATGGAGCTCCTCTTCTGTCTGAAGTACTGCGCAGACAAAGATAAGAACCCATTCAACATGCCTAGACCACAGGCCACAGGGATGCAAGCACCATCTCCTGCCGAGGGCTCCCGATGTTCTCCAACTGGACTCCTTGCCTTGTTTTCCTCTCCTGTCAGTACTGCCCCATCCTAACAGCAATTTCTGATCACAGTACTTCAAAAGGTCCCCTTTTCTGCAGTGGATAGAAACATCAATTCTTGAGTTTGGCATCTGACAAGGTCCTGCATCGAGTTCCTACTTCCCCTGGCTCTTCTTCCACTGCAGAGATTTACCCAAACCTAACAGTTGACCATCTGGCACCTACGACACTCCCTTGCTACAGCAGTTCCTCAGTCCCTTTGAAAGCCCTTTTGCGACTGCTGCCAGAGCTGGAGCTCTGTGGGCATGACATCAATGATAAACAGCTGTCAGCACAGGCATGCTTACTGTGATCATGGGTAAATCAGTTCTGATGCCCAGCACGTGAGCTCCATGCAACCCCATGGTGTATGGGCGGCTGTAAATTCACATGTCAGTTCCATACGTGCAGGGGGGAGGGGAGGTCTCTGCCCTGGCCTCCTCTAGTAACCTGCAGGAGCAGAGAACAGCATCCAGGACGTGAGGAGCTCTAAGGGCACAGTTCTTTTGCATCACAGGATGTACATGGACAGTGTGGCCACAGAGTCTAGGCATGCACGTCTCAGCAATGATGACCACCTCAAAACCACCTGTATGCAGTCACTGGCGAGTCTCTCTGTCACTGGCAATAACAAGGGACACACGCACTGGGTAGACTCTAAGTCTCACTAGCCAGCCACTGAGGGAAACCAGCAATGCAAGGAGAAGGTAGGATACTTATTTTGCAATGAATAAACTTTTGTTTTGGGATGTCAAATTCTGTCTATCTACAGTTGGTAGGAGAAAGTTAGGATGGAGAAAAGGGTTGGAAACAGAAAACAGTGCCTTCTCCCAGTCTGGAACCAGCCTCACACCCCAGCTGATCGCTGGTAAAACTCCACACACAAAGCCCAGCAGAATAGGCTCACCCGGTGGGGCCTCACACACCGCAAAGCCCTGGGGACGTGCACACTGTGTGCACGAGGCCTCCTGGAGACAGTCTGGTGGGCAGGAGCCTGAGTGAGTTAGTTCTCTTATCCCTCAGGAAAAAATTCATGGGGTTGCTATGGTTACAGGTACAGATACTAACCAAAGAAGGACATGAAAATGAACATGTCCATTAACAAAATAAACATGTCTATCTTCACGAAAAACAAGCATTCAAACAATGAAATATATTTTCATATACCAATCTAATAAAAAAAGAAAAATTTGCGTGTTTTTAAATGCTATCAAGATTGCCATTTAACAGATTTTTATGGCTGATGAAAGTAAGAAATGAAAAAGGATTTTAGAAAACAAGCAAGCAACATTTATCTAAAATTTGATGACACTTTGGTCTATAATTCCAACCATCTAGCATAGTTTATTTTAAGGAAATAATGTACAATGTGAGTGAGAAAAAATGGAAACAGCTACAGATCTCAAAACAGGCAAAGTGGTAATATACAGGGTCTATCCGGTAGAAAACTTCATGGCTACTGCTGGAGCATTTTCTTTAACATGACTACTGTGGTTAAGGTAAGAGGTACCAAAACTGCATTCAGTACCAACCATGACACAAAAGCACAGGAAAATACTGCAGAAGTATATCGTCTGTCAGTTCCTGTCACCTTTAGGTGACAGAATTAGAGATCTTTCGTATTTCTTTTTCATTATATTATTTACACTCTATGTTTTTCTAATATGACTTTATTACAAGGAAAAACTAAAACTTCTGTAAAGTTAGCAAACACTACCATGTGGGTACTGTACTTTGGGGAATTTTAAGAAGTAGGTTATACACACAGAGAAAGAGCCTAATTATTCAGTTAATAATTCAATCTTTCCTGAAATTTTGTTTCTAAATGGGATGAGGATTTAAGTTACCGAGTAGAGCTCTATCAGATTAATTTTAATCCTTTCTCTCATTTCATTATCATCTTCTTGGAATTCTTTTTTCTCGTTTTTCTTAGGCAGGGTCTTACTATGTAGTTCAGGATGGCCTTGAATTCACTATGTGGCCTAAGCTAGCCTCAAATTCACAGCAATCTTCCTGCCTTACTTTCCTAAGTGCTAGGATTATAGGTCCTTGCCATCATGCCTGCCTCTTCCTAGAATTCTTCAGCAGTAAGCCTTAGGAAGACCTTGGCCTATCACAGGTCCAGAACACTGAGAGAACAGGGAAGTGAAGTACCTGAGCTCTGCGCACGTGTGTGGTGTGAATTCCAGTGGCTTCGGCCCATGATGCGACGGTTCTCTTTCATGCAGGCCTTGCAAACCACCGCCTTCAGATTTTGGAACTGGTTGAGCCAAGTTCTCTGCAAACAGATTGAATGCTAATGAGAGCTGGGCACACATTCTGGGAAGAGGCCAACTCACACAGAGTGGGGCCTGACGCAGAGAGATGGGACACACACCGTGAGCAGGCTCCGTCCTGGAAGATACTAACCAGCTGGCCGCACATCCTGCACTGGCTGAGAACACTGCACAGCCCTCCTTTAGAGTGATCACAAGAAGGTCTCAGAAGACCCACCTGACTCCTGGTAAAGCATCACTAAGCAAATATACCTGCCTTTCTCTTCTGTGGGTGAAGCTAGCACTGCTAAGAAACAACCCAGAAGATTACCACATAATCTTTCCTAAAAAGCTACACATCCTTTGGTTTCTACTCTTAGCTACATTTATGCCAAGAAGCAGGGTGGGGAGGGCAGTACCCCTTCCTCGCAGCTTGCTGTCTTGCTACTGAATATCCTACCTATATGCTTGATTCTCTTATAACTGTCACCATGTGTGGTCAAAGACCTGGTACAGATGAAAGCAGCCCACATGTGACTCTTGGCTACAGCACAAAGGTGATATCTGCTTCTAGCACTACTACGGTAACACTTGAATCCGAAAAGTGCACTTTCTCTCACTCTGCTTCTGCTGTTCGGGCATATTCTGGACCTGGACTAAGTTCTGAGCACAGAAGTCCGGACACCCTGGGATTTTCTTCCTCTGGTGAGAAACAGTGGTGGCAACACATTACCAAATGTTTTCCCTCGGGTATGAAAGCTTGGAGCATTTTATATAACAGACCAGTATGCTCTCTCGCAATCACACTGCCTCACATCCCGCGGGTATTAAAACATTCCAAATGAGCTTGGCGTGGGGCCTTACTTGGACAGTTTCCAGGAACCATGCAGCAACCGCACGCACAAAGCGGAGTGGCAGCCCGTCCCCAGGGACACAGGCGGCCTTCTTGTTTTCAAGTGCCCGCCGACTCTCTGGGGTCCACAGCAGCCCTTCTGCACACAATGCCAACCTCCCTCTCCGTACCTGCCCAGGCACAGAGAGCCAGCACGATGCTGCTGGCCAGAAGTCTCCCTGTCACACAGTAACTGGACCTTTTCTACCAGGGAGGTAGCTGCGGAAGTGTAACTAATCCTAACATCAGTTGTGCAGGTTTTTGAAGTCCCAGAGAGGGATGTTTATAGGAAGTGTTTGTTCGCTAAAGACGAGTGGCTGTTAAGACAAACAGCCCTGCTCACCTGATGTCCAGGGGACTCTGCGTTTTCAGATGTGTAGAGGCCCAGGCTTCAAACCTACTGTTTCTGACATGTATAAAGTAAAACAAACAAGTAACTGTGAACTCACGTTTTGTTCCAAAAGAGCCTCCACAGAATATCCCTTTTCAGACTGCAGGTATTTCTGATGAAACAGCTTCCCATCAAACACGTTCCAGGGCATGAACTCACTCATCTCCCAGGGGAAGCCACAGGCACTGTTGACCAGAACCAGGGTGGTGAGGCCTCGGACGAGGAGGGACCCCAGCTGCACAGCGCGGGGGTCGATGTATTCGAGCTGTGGAGACAGACGCACAGAAAACATAACATAGTGTGTTGGCTGGACACCAGACACCAGACACTATACTGAGTCTCAAGAGTTCCGCTGACTGAAAGAGGCCCTGGAGACAAATTCCGCAGAGGGAACCCGAGGAGTACCTCTTTGGGGAGCCGTCTGATGGAGCAGCGGATGCTCACTCAGACCTGCTCCCTCAGACACAGCTCCAGGACAGTGTTCCACCCAAGGAGCCTCAGAGCTGCAAACAGCAACACCTGCTCATCTCTGTCAGAGATGGGCCCACTAGGAGAACTTGCAAGGTCGCTACTGCTGGGTCTGTGCCTCTTGAAAACTTTCTTGTGAAAGCAGTGGCATCACATTAGATATCAGTGGGCTGCGTTTTTAAAAATCACAATTGCGGTCATTATGAAAACTTCTAAAAATTTCATTTTACATGAATATTTACCACTTAAGAGTAAGAATGGCAGGGGCCGGGGAGTTAGCTCAGTGGTTCCGGCGCCTGTCT